>JAHKKF010534763.1:0-27559 GCA_019740295.1 Labeo calbasu
ATCGTTTTGCTAGATAAGACCCTTCTTCCTCAGCTAGGATTGATTAGAGCCCTTAACTCGGGGGCACCATAGAAGTCCATTATATGGAGAGAAATCCTGAAATGTTTTCCTTAAAAAAAACGTAATTCCTTTACGACTGAAGAAAAAAAGACATGAACATCTTGGATGACAAAGGGGTGAGTACATTATCTGTAAATTTTTGTTCTGGAAGTGAACTACTCCTTCAATGTCCTTATAGCTGTAGTACAAGATGGTTTTATTGGTAGTACTGGAATGCAGAGTTATCATAGTGGTAAAACTTTACAAAAACGTTCCATTAGTTAATGTTAGTCAGTGTATTAACAAACATGAATGAACAATGAGTAATACATTTATTACAATATTTATTAATCTTTGTTAATGTTAGTTAATGAAAATACAGGTGTTTATTGTTAGTTCATGTTAATTCACAGTGCATTAATTAATGTTGTAAAGCACAACATTTGGTTTTAATAATGCTTTCGCAAATGTAAAGTTAATATTAAAGGATAAGTCCACTTCCAGAACAAAAATTTACAGATAATGTACTCACCCCCTTGTCATCTAAGATGTTCTTGTTTTTCTTTCTTCAGCCGTAAAGAAATTGTTTTTTGAGGAAAAAATTTCAGCATTTTTCTCCATATAGTGGACATCTATGGTGCCTCAAGTTTGAGCTTTCAAAATGCAGTTTTAAATGATCCCAGCCGAGGAAGAAGGGTCTTATCTAGCGAAACGATCGGTTATTTTAATAAAAATAATACAATTTAGATACTTTTTAATGTCAAACGCTCATCTTGTCTTATTCTGCCTGAACTCTGTTTTTTCCGGTTCATGACAGTTATGTCGAAAAACTCCCATCTCATGTTCTCCCTCAACTTTAAAATCATCCTATATTGCTGTTCTACCTTTTTTGTTGAGGGTGTTTGATCTTCTTTGCATGTTCACTTTGCGAAAACTGGGTCGGTACTTTTGCAGCGATGCAGGATGATTTTTAAATTATTTTTGAAGTTGAAAAATACGATTGGAGTTTTTCTACATAGCCTAACTGTCTTGAACCAAAATACACAGAGTTCAGGCAGAGCTAGACAAGACAAGCGTTTGAGATTAAAAAGTATGTAACTGTATTTTTTTAATGAAAATAACCGATCGTTTTGCTAGATAAGACCCTTCTTCCTTGGCTGGGATTGTTTACAACCGCATTTGGGATCATTTGAAGCCGCATTTAAACTGCATTTTGGACGTTCAAACTCGGGTCACCATAGCAGTCCATTATATGGAGAAAAATCCTGAAATGTTTTCCTCAAAAAACACAATTTCTTTACGCCTGAATAAAGAAAGACATGAACATCTTGGATGACAAGGGGGTGATTATATTATTTGCAGATTTTTGTTCTGGAAGTGGACTTCTCCTTTAAGATTAATAAATGCTGTACAAGTATTGTTCATATTTAGTTCATATTTTTAACACATTAGTTAACTTAGTTAACACTTAACTAACAAAAAAAGTTAAACTAAATGAAAATAAGAAATTTAACTAGCTGAATATATATATTTCATTTAATGTTTATTTCAAGTAACATTGTTTAAACTTGTGCAAAAACCCTGATATCAGTACATACTGTATTAGTATTGGCAAAAGAAAAGGTCATATATATGTAGGTTAAACATTTAAGTATCTAACATAGTTTGATCAGTGATTTAATGATGGGATGATATTAATTAGTTTATAGCATAATCTAGCTATAAAAGATGGTTTTAGCAGCATATGGAATATAAGGTTATGTTGTTGTCTGAACTGCCTTTAATGATATGGATATTAACATGCAGAGATAAGACTCTCTTGATTTCCTGCTGTAGCGAATGTGCGTCTCTATGCATTAGCATGCTATCACAGCTGGACAAGATAGAATGACGGGCGGGATTTGAAAATGAACGTGTGTTTCTCTTCTGCTCTGCTGACCTGACTGATATTGCAGCGTAAACCCATGAATAAAAAGTAGCCATATGCATTCCCTCCACAACCATCCCATTTTTTTCATTCCAATTGCATTGATGTTTTCTTTTCTTTTTTTTCCAATTCGTCTGTGATGAGTTTGTTGATGGCCTCCGATTGGTAAACGGCACGATGCAGTGCCACCTGTCAGTCAAATTGGGTGTTATCGTCATGGAGATGCCACGGCTCACGCGCTCATCCACAATCCATCAATTTATATTTGCGCTCCAATCGTGGACCTGATTACCGCACAGGGCACCCAGCTATCTGTGTGCATTGCATGTGTGTGTGCGTGTGCGTATCTGGGTGCTTGAAAAATTGAAAAAAAAATGAAAAAAAAAAGTGAGATGAGTGTTTCAAACCCTATCCATACACAAATCCAATCAAATTCATTGTATGCTGACATAACAATGACAAATAAACACCAGGAGGCAAAAAAAAAAAAAAAAAAATAGTAATGATTGCCACAAACATTCTTCTGCTCTTCATATACAGTATCTAAAAACATCATTGTTTGCTACTATTATCACCTAAACTTAATTTTGATATGAAAGTACTTAAAAGACTATCTTAAACCAAAAAGACACTTAAAAGACACATCCAACTGTTGAACCGTTTGTGCCATGCAACTTGGTTTTCGGCAATATACAGCTTATTAAATAAACGTCCTGATTTCCCTTAGCAAATCACTGAGAATTTGAATGGAGAATTACAGAACGCAACAGGTGAGAGAGCTTGAAGTGCACAAAATCATTATAAAAACATGGCGAATAATGAGAATAAAGCAGAAGAGGCAATTGTGATGATTTTTGATGAGCCATGGGAGGAAGAAGCGAAACTTGACATCTTGGTATGCATGGTCTGTGTATGTATCCATGTATTTGTATGTGTATATGTGCGTATGTGCTGAAAAAGTTTTCTAAATAAAAACTGTAAAACCCAGTGTCATAAAAAAAAACTTGTATATATGTATCACAGCCCAGTTTTCAAGTTTGAAATGTGTTTCTTTCATTTATGTTTTTTAAGATTTTTTTTTTCCCAAATAAAAACCTGTAAAATTTATTCTGTATTTACTATTGATGTGGACTTGTTTTTGTACAGTCTAGAATTAAAAATGTGTATGTGATTTATTGCATTTCCGAGGGTTTATTATATATATATAATTAACAGTTCATGCATGGATATTTACAAATGAAAATATTTATATATTTTATATATTTTATATTTTATTAAATTACTAAACTAATATTGCAAAATATGACTTAATTTTATTTATTTATTATTATATATTTACATTTAAATAGTTAACATTTTATTTTATAATTTAGTATTTAAAATGTAAATCTGTTAATTATTTATGTTTTTAATTAATAAATTAAATTAACCTAGCTGCAGTTTAATTGAGATTAATTGGAATGCAAAATGAAAAAAACATGATTTTTGAAAACTGTTAAAAACTGAGTTATCTGTTTTTGCAAATGAACTCTTCATAAATGTAAATTCATGTCCCAGTCACATTTTCTAGGTTAAATAAATGTTACTTACACTATCAGAACAGTTCTATTTTATATTTTTACACTGACAATTTAATCAATATTCTATTTATTAAAGCCAGGTATGAATCTCATCAGGTTAGTGTTTTTAAGCATTTACATTTATTCCAAAATAATAACTCAAGACAGTAACAATATATATATATATATATATATATTTAATTTTTTCCAAATAAAAACCTGTACAATTTATTCTGTATTTACTATTGTTGTGGACTTTTTTTTGTACAGTCTAGAATTAAAAATGTGTATGTGATTTATTGCATTTCGGAGAAGGTGTGACTGAATATTAACAAAATAAATAAATAAATAAATAAATAAATAAATAAATATATACATTGTTTTTATTGCGTTAGTTAGCTGTTTTTTTTTTTTTTTTACTTAATCAAAATAACATAACTGCAGTTTAACTGAGATCAATTGAAATCCAAAATGAAAAAAAAAAAAAAAAAACATGATTTTTTAAATTTGTTAAAAAAGAGTTATCTCTTTTTGCAAATGAACTGATCATAAATGTAAATTCATGTCCCAGTCACATTTTCTAGGTTAAATAAACGTTACTTACACTATCAGAACAGTTCTATTTTATATTTTTACATTGACAACTTAATAAATATTCTATTTATTAAAACCAAGTATGAATATCATCAGGTTAGTGTTTTTAAGCATTTACATTTATTCCAAAATAATAACTCAATTTAAACAATATATTTTATCTGTAAACTTATGTTCAGCTCTTCTTTTTAACAGTTAACTTTTAACTACTTTTACATTTTTCAGGTCATCATTCATGAAATCTCTGTAAATATTGGTCACAGACACAGATATTTACTTTCAGTTTCACCAATTACTAAAAACTTCCACAGATCATGTTTTCATGCCATTTTAAGTCTTAACCTAGTGGTTATATCGAAGTGTGTGAGTTGTTTACTTCTTTTTAAATTAGAATTAGCATTAACGTCATAATATTGTTCATTCAGACTGATTCATGAAGGTGTAACACGCACAAACACAAGAGGCGGGATTTATCGCATGAACCAATCACAGCCGCACATAACCAGTCATATCCAATCATATCGCATCTTCAAGTGTACCAGCATGAACTCAGTTTGCTTGTTATCACAAACTGGTCGAAATATTAAAAAAAAAAAAAGAAAGACCAGTATATTTAGGATTAAGGCCAAATCCAGCAGTCTGCAGGACTGAGAACTGTACAGACAGGCCAACAGCAGGTGAACTCCTACATTTAGAAGTCACTCTGTACTATCACTATGATAAATAATTTACTGGTTGTTTAAGGTTGTATAACCCTGGTTTTCCCTTGCCTACTTTTACACTGACCATTCTCTCTTTCTCTCACTCTATGGACAGTATTAGAAAACTAAACTTTCTTGACCCACATTTTAAGACTTACATTTGGATAGACACTGAAACATACAAGGCTAACAAATAGACAGCTTGTACATGTACAGTTAAGCACATTAGCAATATTTGTAAATTATATGTCAAAAGATGGAGCTGGAACTAGAATTCCTAGAACTTGATGATCAGACTTCTGACAGAAATGAATTTGAAAAACTATCATTGAAACAAAATAAGGACAAAATACATATATACAAAATACAGCTAACGTAACAAATTAGGTAAATGACTTTAAGTGCATTAAAGGTAATGCATTTAACATATTTAATTAAAGTTTTATAAACACAATAAAATTCCATCCATTACGTCAATATTCTACGCACCTAAGATCAGGGTTTGTAAAGGCATAAAACGATTCATGGTTTAGAGATGGTCAATATATTAAAGAACTGTTTAATTCTTGCTCGGTTTAATATCCATTAAATTTTTAATGCATTTACATTTAATTCAGGTTCATTTCATTTAAAACGAATGAAGATAAGCCATGTCAACATGTGTAGGTGGGCAAAGCAGAGCCCTGTTATAAAAATAACTTTAACATTTACATATTTAAGTTCAAAGCACAGTCAAAAGGAGATCTTTACCAATTCAGTCAGAGAAAAAATAGGGTTTTTCAAGGTTTTTTTATTAAAAAAAGGTCTGCTTACATGTGGTGCACATTTTCAAACCCTTTGTCCAAGCAAAACAGGCTGCTTGAGCAAGAAAATTTTAAATCGTTCAATTGACTTACGTAATACTTAAGAAGTGACACTGAACATATTGTATACTGTGAGAATGAACACTTTGCTATACACACACTGCTGACTTCCCTTAAGAGCTGTCATCAGTATAATAGATAGTTTTAGCGCTGACAAACTGTGTAATGATCATTACCCACAATCCTTTACAAAAGCCTTTCCCTCCCCACGGTGTGTCAGTCTGCAGTAAGATGCATATGGAATGTTCTAGATCGTCACTAAATCAAGCATATGTGTCCTCACAAAAGATTTGTGTGATAGCGTAGTCTACGCTAAAATGATTTACATTGCTTCTCTTTGGCATGACAAAAAATGGTCAGGGAAGGTGTTTCAATCTGCTTGACACATTCTATAAGAAAATATAATTAAAATCGCAGCTGGAAGCCTGTCATAGTCAAAATGGAGACATATGGAATGTTTGTATTTATTGTGATAACATATGAGTACAATTAAAAGGATAGTTCACCCAAAAAGGAAAATTCTGTCATTAATTACTCACCCTCATGTCCTTTGTCAAGACCTTTGTTCATCTTCAGAACAGAAATTAAGATATTTTTGATTAAATCCGAGAGCTTTTTGACCCTGCATAGACACCAACGCAACTACCACGGACTATTTTAATTATGACCTTACTATCTTTCTGGGCCTTGAAGGTGGTAGTTGTGTTCCTGTCTATTCAGGGTCCGAAAGCTCTTGGATTTCATTAAAAATATCTTAATTTGTGTTTCCACCATCTGTACAACATGGTTTTAGTTATGCTAGTCTGCAGCTTTTCACTCACACTCAGTTTCATATCATTAATCCAGCGCCTTTTGGTTATCTGGGTGTATGTTTATCCAATAATGCATGTTGTTCCTAGAGAAAGGAACATCTAAAATTAATTATAGTCTAGACAGCCTGCCCGTCAGATAGATTGAGAGAAAAAAAGAGAGAATGCGAGAGAAAAAGAGGAAACAAATGAAGTTGTTCAGTTAGATGAGTGATATCACACACCGCTGCCCTCCAGCATAAGATGCCCAAAAGTTCTGACTTTAGAAGTTCGTTCAAATATGAAGATTTAGGGCAATGAAAATATTCAGTGAAAGTGAATGGTGACCAGGGGCTGTCAGTTTCCAAAAATGAAACATATCTATATGACTCATAGGTTGGGGTGTCACAGTATATCAGTAGTGATGAAAACTGTGATATTTAAATATAAATTTTGATATTGTGTTGATACTACACTATAACACTAAATAAGAATTCAGCACCATTACTGAATTATTTGGTTGACTCCACCTTTGTACACTTGTGCAGTGGTATGCGAAAGTTTGGGAACCCCTTGCAGAATCTATAAAAATGTGAATAGTAAGAGAGATCATACAAAATGCATGTTATTTTTTATTTAGTACTGTCCTGAGTAAGATATTTTACATAAAACATGTTTACATATAGTGCACATGCTGAAATTATTAAAATAACCCCCTTTAAAAGTTTCAGAACCCTTGGCTGGGCTGTGTGTGGTAACCTGGATGATCTAAGACTGTTTTTTTTTTGTGTGTGTGATGGTTGTTCATGAGTCTCTTGTTTGTTCTGAACAGTTAAACTGAGCACTGTTCTTCAGAAAAATCTCCAGGTCCTGCAGATTCTTCAGTTTTTTAGCATCTGTTGCATATTTGAACCCTTTCCGGCAATGACTGTATGATTTGAGATCCATCTTTTCACACTAAGGACAACTGAGGAACTCAAACACAACTGTTAAAAAGAGGTTCACACATTCACTGACGCTCCAGAAGGAAACACAGTGCATTAAGAGCTGGGGGGGTGAAAACCTTTGATGTCAAATTTTTTCTTATTTTGTTGAAATATAATTTTTTCCCCATTTAGTACTGCTCTTTGGAAGCAACTGAAGATATTTGCATGTTTCCCCGAAAGACAAATTAAGTACAATTTACCTTGATCTTCAAATTCCAAAAGTTTTCACACCCTGGCTCTTAATGCATCGTGTTTCCTTCTGGAGCATCAGTGAATGTTTGAACTTTTTTTAAATAGTTGTGTTTGAGTTCCTCAATTGTCCTTAGTGTGAAAAGGCAGATCTAAAAAACATACAGTCACTGCAGATTTTTTTCTGAAGAAAAGTGCTCAGATCAACTGTTCAGAACAAACAAGGGACTCATGAACATGAAAAACAAAAAAAAAAAAACAAAAAGAAAAAACAGTCGTAGATCATCCAGGTAACCACTCACAGTATTAAGAACCAAGGGTTCCCAAACTTTTTAAGGGGGCTATTTTAATAATTTCAGCTATTTTTTTTGTCTTGTGGACTACATGTAAACATCTTTTATGTAAAATATCTTACTCAGGACAGTACTAAATAAAAAATAACATGCATTTTGTATGATCTCTCTTATTTATCCACATTATTATCCACTTATTATCCACATTTTCACAGATTCTGCAAGGGGTTCCCAAACTTTCGCATGCCAGTGTATTTTGAGTGATTCAATGATTAAAGAAAATACTTTTGATTTCCTTTGTGCACAAAAAATTATTCTAGTAGCTTGATAAAATTATAGATGAACCACTGATGAAAGATGGACTATTATAACAATGTCCTTAATATGGTAGTTGCGTTGCTGTCCATGCAGGGTCAGAAGGATCTCGGTATTTCATCAAAAATATCTTAATTTGTGTCTCAAATATGAATGAAGGTCTTACGGGTTTAAAACAAAATGAGGGTGAGTAATTAATAACAGAATTTTAATTTTTGGGTGAACTATCCCTTTAAAGGTTTCTCATGAAACCGCTGATGCCATTAAAGAACCTTTATTTTTAAATGTGTAGAGGGCTTTGTGCCTTTCGGAGATTGATAGCATTTGGTAACTATTCACTTTCAGTATACATAAAAAAAGCAGCATGACCATTCTGCTGAAGATCTCATTTTGCATTCCATATTACACGTAGATGAGTAGATGAAGAGAGCTTTCATTTTTAGGTCCAAAAAAATTCATCTGCGTCACCGCTGCACGATCACCCGCAGAACAGTGACAGTGACGGAGGAGGTGTGTGGCGCCCTGTGTGCGTATAATCAGCCCCGTCTCTTCTCTTTAATAGGGGCAGGACGGGGCTATGCAACAGCTGCTGTCAAAACCAAATTATCCAGCCAGAAAGATGACCGACCCTGCCCTCTCAATCAACCCCCACACCGGCTCTCTGCTCTGGGTCGCGCTCGGCCCGGCGCCTCCCTCTCCTCTCTGGAGTGTTGGGGGTTCGTACCTCACCTCTCCTCCCCTCCGTCTGTCACTTCATTTTCGAGAGTAATTCATTTTTCACACGGCTAAATTGTTCCACGTCGGAGACTGACCCAGCTCTGTTCTAATCTACCGGGTTGACCCGCGCTAACTCTCAGAGAGCGGCTAAACAAAGATGCCAACTCACGTATGCACGGGCGCACGCGTGCAGCTCTAACGTCTGGGCACAGCGAGCGTGTATTAATGCAAATGGTAACACTTTATTTTAAGCACCAATTCTTATTAGCTATTTACTTATTAATATGCATGTTACTAGCATGTTGGCTGGTTATTATTCAGATACTGACCCAATACCTAAACTTAAAGCGATAATTCACCCAAAAATGATTAATTACTCACCTTCATGTCGTTCCAAACCCGTAAGACCTTTGTTCATCTTCAGAACATAAATTTAGATATTTCTGATGAAATCTGAGAGCTTTCTGACCCTGCATAGACAGCAATATAATTTACATGTTCAAGGTGTAGAAACACAGTAAAGACGTTGATAAAATAGTCCATGTGACTAGTGATTCAACCGTAATTTTATGATTTTACGTAAGATGAGAAGTTGTTGAATAAAGTCGTTATTTTTGTTTTCTTCTCATAGCTTCATAAAATTAAGGTTGAACCACTGATGGACTATTTTATTTATATTCTTACTGCCTTTCTGGGCCTTGAACGTGGAAGTTGTGTTGCTGTCTATGTAGGGTCAGAAAGCTCCCAGATTTCATGAAAAATATCTTAATTTGTGTTTCAAAGATTTTTCGTACGGTTATTTGAGGTATGGTCAATCACTTAATTATTAATAGATCTGTCCTGAGTTTCTTTTATGCTAGTCTCATGTGTCACTGACAAGTTTTACAAGGAATTATAAAGTGGAGGGACTCTGAATGTTAAAAAGGAGAGTGTGTGACAGAATGAAGAAGAGAGACCGAAATATGACTATGGTCCATTTCTGGCTAAGAACAGCCTGATAGGGAAAAAAATAAATAAAATAAAAAATCTGACTGACATGTAAAGTGACTAACTTTGGTTTGGTTTGTTTTTAGTGTCAGGTTTATCTGAAATAGATTCTACCACAAAAATAAACCAGCACAGACATAAATTCATTCAAATAATCTTACGCCTGTCACCACGAATATTGGCGGAATGGAATAAACTGAAAAATAGTGGAAATTGTGAATAAACTTCAGGCTTCGATTTACATCTGTCTAGAAGTAATAAGTACTGATTATTTCACAGACAACAAAGCAGAATATACTATTCTCGCTACTATGTGTTAGTATAGATGAGATATACATGCTCCTAAGGCTGTTAAACTAAATATTGCTGGTTAAGACAGTTAAGAAGCCTGGTTGGTAATCCAACACTATTTGCCTATAGACCAACATCTATCCATATTCTTGTAAATGGCTATGTTAGTCTTGAGTCACATCTGTAGCGAGTTATAAACTACATGCCATGGTTTCATACGTAGGATATGTTCAATTATATTAATAATTATGACAAAAGCAACAAGCGAAAGAGTCAGAAAAGCATTTAGATTATTCAGATGTGCCAGCATTGAACTATCCTACCGAGATGATACTGAGGCTCATGTGGTAATGGGTCACGAAATAATGTGGACCCAAAAGTAATGAAACATCTGAATGCGTATCCAGACCAGAATATGTGAGTGGAGTAATAGCAATTTCCCTTCCCCTCTTAATGCATTCTGTAATAAGTCCACTTGAACTCCACTCCGGGTTTTACATTTTCCATTTCTCGCTCCCCATTTACTGGCATGAAAAACAGACTTTAACATTAACATGGAACTACAAAAAAGGTCTGTAGTGAGGAGAAAAGGTTCTTTAAACTATTTTCCATACTCAGTTTTGTATAATGTTCTTTAAGGCACTAAGAACAAAAAGTATAAACACGTTCTTTTATGGCATTGCTGCAAAAAACACTTTCGGTTCAGCCTGGCACCTTCATTTTTAGTAGTGTATCTGTGAAAAGCACACTTTGAATGTGCAAGGCCTCCAGTGTCAGTCTCTTATAGTTTTTGTGACAAATAAATATATAATTCATGCTGCTTGATAATGCAAACTGGTCTTTGTTATCATATTATATTAATTTATTAAATTAAAGGGATGGTTCACCCAAAAATGAAATTTATGTCATTAATTACTCACCCTCATGTCGTTACAAACCTGTAAGATCTTCGTACATTTTCGGAACACAAATTAAGACGGTTTTGATGAAATCTGAGAGCTTTCTGTCCCTGCACAGACAAGGCCTAGAAAGGACATTGTTAAAATCATCCATGTGACATCTGTGGATCAACCATAATATTATGAAGCTATGAGAATACTTTTTAGGCACAAAGAAAACAAAAATAATGATTTTATTCAACAATTTCTTCACTTTCATGTCAGTCTTCGACACGTGTTCAGTCTGACGCGGAAGAGAAGAAATTAGTACATTCCGTGACACAAAAACAGTATTATTTTTTTAAATTACAGCATATTTGGGCATATGCCATGACACTCGCTATGAGAAATACCACAAATGGAGTGATACAAACGATGAAATGGCTGGAGTTTCGATATCGCTAGAATATCGCACTCCTCTCAACCAATCAGATTTGACGTCCAGAAATAACTGTTGTATAAAGTGGATTAACATTGTGTTTCATTTCTAGATTTCCATTCAACATCGCTCACATACCCTGTTCTGGGCAGGCATTTTTATTGGCCAGTGTTTAACAAGTTACATAATACAATGCTTTGACAGAGCAGTTAAGAGAACATCTACGGCCCGAGATCCTAATTTTATGCCCCGCACACCTGCTTCATTTCTGAGGTTATCACTTGACAAGTTGTAAATCAGATAATCACTTTAAACTTTTCAAAATTCTAGAGTTTTTCTCTGGGAGATTCCAACAGACACACATAGAACGAGATAAAAGTGAGTGGCATGTGAGTGGACCCAGGTTAATTACGGTTCATGATAGAAATCTTTAATGGTTGTCTATTAAAAGGTAATTAGAGGATGTGAGTGTGTCTGATAACTTATCTCGGCACCTTCGTCTGCCCTAGTCTTGCTCTCTCACACACACATAAATGATCACACTATGAAAAGAGGCGAAAAGCAGTGGAAAGAAATGCAATGTTTTTGACAGTACAGGTACAAAAACGGATATTTTTAATGCAAATATTCAACTGTAATGTTACAGAAATTTCTATTTCTTTCATTCTCTTGCTGTACTCTTTCTCCTGTATGAATTTTTCATCTGCTTGCTGGGGTCTCATGTTTTATTGAGGCTCTTGGTGTCATCCACCAGGATGTTCAACATTATGAACCATCTTTTATATATGATGGACAATCAATGATGGCCTACCTTACATTACACAAACTACAGAATAACAGAGATAGTCCCACTGGTGTTAGTATCTCAGTCAGAAGAGGCAGGAAAGGCAGACAAGATGTCCGAATTTCAAGACCTCTTTTCAGCAAGGGACCACAGAAAGGTCAACTGTCAAGGCTTTAGGGTGGATAAACCCCAAAATCTAAAGTTTTGACCAAATACAGTATATTAGCTTTGAATTGTACATTGGTTGTTGACACAAAAAATATAAACACATTTAGAGTGTTTTGTGGGTTCCAGAACATAATATAAGGGTTTTAATTTACAGTCCAACCTCTCCTTCATTTCCTGACAAGGGGGTACATAAACCTTTGTCCCCCCTCTCCCTAGTGCCACCCTGCTACCAGCTAGCAATGAGCACGTAGGGGTTTTGCCACAGTGATTTATGTTAAAGTATATAGGCCATTTCTATTTCTGTAGGAAATATGACGACACAGGAAACAGAACTGAGTAGATCAAACCATTTAATACATCCACAGGTCTATAAGTCATAGGTAGGCGTCTCAAACATATTGCTTGACCCTTGTTTTAGGACTACCAATTTCGCAGATTGTGAGTAAATAACATCATCAGACAGGATATACAGTTTTAAGGTTTTGGAACCCCTTACAGAAAATGTGAATAATTTTAACAAAACAAGAGAGATCATATAAAATGCATTTTATTTTTTATTTAGTACTGTCCTGAGTAAGATATTTTGCATAAGAGATGTTTACATATAGTCCCTGCAAAAGTTTGGGAACCCTTGGTTCTTAATACTGTGTGTGGTTACCTGGATAATTCTGTGAATACAATGAAACTGAACACTGCACTTTTCCAGTTTTCCAGCATCTTCTGCATATTTGAACCCTTTCCAGCAGTGGCTGTATAATTTTGTAATCCATCTTTTCACACTGAGGACAACTGAGGGACTCAAACACAACTATTTAAAAAGGTTCAAACTTGTACTTATGCTCCAGAAGGAAACATGATGCATTAAGAGCCGGGGGGTTAAAACTTTTTGAATTTAAAGATCAAGGTAAATTGTACTTAATTTGTCTTCTGGGAAACATGCAAGTATCTTCTGTTGCTCCCGAAGGGCAGTACTAAAGGGAAAAAAAAGAAGAGAAAAGATATTTCAACAAAATAAGGAAAAATTGGACGTCTTCATCCTGTTCAAAAGTTTTCACCCCCGGCTCTTAATGCGTTGTGTTTCCTTCTGGAGCATCAGTGAATGTTTGATCCTTTTTTAATAGTTTTGAGTCCCTCAGTTATCCTCAGTGTGACAAGATGAATCTCTAAACCATACAGTCATTGCTGGAAAATGATCAAATATGCAAAGATAGAAAACTGAAGAATCTGCAGGCCCTGGAGGATTTTTCTAAAGAACAGTGCTCAGTTTAACGGTTCAGAACAAACAAGGGACTCATGAACAGTCATCACAAAACAAAAAACAAGATTATCCAGGTAACCACACACAGTATTGAGAACCAAGGGTTCCCAAACTTTTGAAGGAGGTTATTTTAGTAATTTCAGCTTTTTTTGTCTTGTGGACTATATGTAAACATCTTTTATGTAAAATATCTTACTCAGGACAGTACTAAATAAAAAAAATAAGATGCATTTTGTACAATCTCTTGTACAGTTTTTTTTACATTTTCACAGATTCTGCAAGGGGTTCCCAAAGTTTCACATAAAACTGTATATCCATACCAGATTGTTGACATTTGAGAGTTTGTTCATTGTTATGTTGTATCAAGTAAGATTCTCTCGTTGTAAGACTGATTTGGACCACTGACATACCCTGATTTGCCATCATACCATGGACACTATGGTTGACAGGATACAAGATTTGAAAGCTGCAAAATCTGCAAATGATCTGTCCCTTGGAAACTACCAAGGTCCTGGTGCCACTACTGTTTATTAGATGGCCCTTAAGCGGCCTGAATGTTGACATAGATTGTTAGGTGGCTGGCTGCAAGTCCACCAAGTGTCACAAATCCATCTTGATAGATGGTGTGATGCATTACACCTTTGTCGCAGTCAAGTGTAATGCTGAGACATGATTGGAATGTTGTGGAAACTGCAGAACTTTGTAGGACCACTAGAGTGGATACTGACAAGAGTTGGCACCAGCCCATATAAACTGAAAAGATATTTGCATTCTAGAATAGGCCTCAGGAGAAATCACATTCCAGGGGGTTGTGGTGGAACTTTTGTCCCCCTTGCAAAAGTTTCATTCTGTCCCTCTTGGTAGAAATCGGTAGAAATTGTGTCCTGGTCCCCCCTCAGTAGAAATCGAGTTTGGTAGAAAGCACGTTACGGGGGCGGGGAGATGAAGGGGCACAGTGACCTAGGAGGCCGGGCCATGCTCCCCCCGTGGTGCTGGACCAATGGCCTTGTACCTCACATTGGGAGCCCAAATTCAAGCCACGTTTCCACTGTCGGACCAGTGCTACTCTAAAGCCCGCCCTTAACATGCCTCCCTGAAATAATATTGTACTATATTCAATGCACATTCAACAGTGGAACATTGAGCGGAACGGCACACCGCACAGTAGCGACGACTAGAGCGATGTGGCATGCCATATATTTTCAGATCATATTTTCAGTCGTTTTTCTCTTTCTGCCAAAAAATGTAAAAAGGCCACGTTTGGTCGATAATTTTCAGCGGCCAAAATTTTTGTGCATCTCTAACACATACTTCAGTTGTAGCTGCTTCGTTTATTTGTGATGACAGAAATGCACAAAACAACGATCATTAGCACTACAAATGCATACACACCTAACACAGCAGAAAAATAATGATAAACCCTCAATATTTCAGTCAAATTTCTTTAGAAAGAATGAGCATTTATCTGTGGAGTGCATGTAAGCTGAGGAGGTTTGAGCACTGTCTCCCATTTCACTTTTCTGTTATCCTCTCAGCCAAAGCAACAAATGGAGCTGACAAACAGAAAAATGGATTTGCCACAAAAATGTGCCATTAAAATTGTTTTAAATATTGGTAACTTGATATGAAAACATGAGAACTACATAAACTCCGATATACTCCGCCTTTGTTCATGACTACTCCTCTAACCCCACTTGGCCCGCTTTGGAGCAAGGTATTTGGCGGCCGAAAATCCCTGGCTGCTGGCCCTGAGGAAGCCCCGACACAGCACGATCAAGCCCCAGAAGTGACAATGGAAATGCGATTGGCCCTGGCACTCACTAACATGGTCTCTTTTGGCCTGACAGTGGAAACGCAGCTTGTGCATGTGTCTTCTTCCAGACCACTGGGGTACAAAATTCTACACACCTATACCACCGCCATATATGTGACTGTGGATACGACTATTTGAAAATCTGGAATCTGAGGGTGCAAAAAAATCTAAATACTGAGAAAATCACCTTTAAAGTTGTCCAAATGAAGCTATTAGCAACTTTAAGTTAAGCTTAGCAAAAATTAAGTTTTGATATATATCCGGTAGGAAATTTACAAAATATCTTCATGGAACATGATTTTAATATCCTAATGATTTCTGGTGTAAAGGAAAAATTGATAATTTTGACCCATACAATGTGTTGTCAGCTACTGCTACAAATATACCCGTGCCCATTATGGGTCACATGTGGTCTTACGAATGTCAAATCAGAATGTCCTCTGGGTTGAGACAGATTTAGAATTCCTGCTCCCACATCCTGTTTGGGATTCAAGAGATGCCTAAAGATCTCCACGGGATTCACCTTGTTCAATGGTCTTTGAAAGGTCTTCAGTGCTAAAGAGGCAATATCCTCCACCCTATCGATCAATGGCTGAGCATGTTTGGGACGTCATGGGGTAAATCAAGTAGGTTATGCCCTTGCTGAAAATCAAGAAATGGCTTCTATGGGTCCTGATGCTTATTCTTATTACTGATTCAGAATTCTCTCTTTTTTAGGCTCCTAGACTCTTGCTGAGACCCCAAGGCTGCCAAACAAGCTAAGAAAGAAATGGACTGAGCTATCTACAACCTATCCACTCCATTAGCCAGCCAATGAAGGCCTAGGTAAACATTTAGGTAGGGGAACAGCTCTCATCCTCTCTTAAAAAAAAGCTGAAATAGCTAAAAGACCACTTCAATGATATATTCCTGCAGATCTCTTCACGGGTCACTAGATCTAGTATATGACATCAGCAAAACTCCAAGAGCCAGTATCAAACAGAAACCCTGACATGTAGCAGGAGTGCACAGACTGGTGGTAACAAGAAAACTGGAAGACTGAAATAGCTGGACATCAGAAGCCAAAAACCACTCTCTTGATTTTGAAAGGTACTGGAAGAGTTCCACATGTCTGGAATTACTGCCATCCCAAAAGAGGTGGCACCTCACATCATCAGAACCACTATCTGGGGGCCTCGGCTAATGCAGCCTGACAACAAGAAACTTGTATGAGCTTCTCTGGTTGGCAGGTTATTAGCAGTGATTGTGCCCAGTTTCCACTCTGTATCATGTCCTCTTTCACATGTGGTATGATGATATGAAAGGATAGCTGAAAAAATACTCTCCATACCCTAGGTGGTCCAAGGTTTCTGCACCTTGAAGACAAAAGCCATATAATCCAGTGGGATTGAAGTTTGGCTGATTAGCTTCGGCAGTTAACCCCTGCTGGTAGATGCCATAACCACACCATTAAGAGATCCAGTGAGGCAACTTCCCAGGCACCCCACTGGTCTATTGAACTGGATTGTCAAAAAATAACTTTTGATCATATCCAGTGACTACAATACCACCTTCTTTCTTATACTAGAGAACAACTAGTGCATCTCCAAGCCCCTGAACACCAAAGATGAAGTTTCTATTTTCATCCTACCTTAACAGTTATTGTAACATAAACAAAACCCAGCCAAAACTTTTTAAATTGAAAACCATATCAGCAAACAAACAAACGAAACAGGATAAAAGATAAAGCACTCATCTTGGCACTATATATGGGCAAATAAATGTGTTTGTCCGCTTCAAAACATATTTTTAAGACACAGTGGAGTCGTGGCTTGGTAGTAAGAAAATGTGGGTTCAAGTCTGGCATTACGTTCCCTGATTTTATGTCATATCTTCAGCGGTTCTGAAAGCAAAAAATTGGACAGTTGTTTTTTTCTTCTTTCCTACTGATCTCTTTTTGTTTTCAGTCTTTGAATGTTAATAGCGTTTAAGGTTGATTCGTTGCTGTCGTATTGCCATATTTATTTTTAGCTACTTGAAATATCTTTGAAATACTGGCTTAGAAAGCGTCAAGACTATTTTCTGCATTTGTGGATTTTGATTGTCTTATAAGTACTTTCTGTGACACTCAGCTACACAGAATAATCAAATAATATATTCAATCTCTCTCACACACACACGCACACACATACACACGTATGTGATCTTTCCTCACCTCCAGCATTCATTGATTTTGATAGTAAGATAACTATAATCAGACGTAAACATCAGACGTGTTTGCACAGTGCAATACTGAAGAAGGAGAATTATGGGTTGTCAGCAGATTTGGGCAGTGTTAATGCTTATATCAGTGCCCTCTGTGTGTGTTCGTGTGAGGAAAACTACATATGTTTGTTATTGAATAGATATCTAGTACTTTGTTATTGTTGACAAGTGGGTCACCACATATTCTTGTTTAGTTGACATCTCTACTATTATTCAGAAGGCTGTTATTTGGAGTTCTTCGGAGGTGTAAACCAATAAATATAAAACCTTATAATTACCAATAGCAGTGAGAGTCATAATACATAACCATACATATATATATTTTGTTATAGTGGTCAGAGGCGTAGTTAGACTGGAATATAATTACAGCCGTCAATCATTCTACTAAAAAGTTCATTCATTTTTTTTTTTTTTTTTTTTTTATCATAATTGCTTGGTTTGACATCTATATATGTTTTTTTCTTTTCTTTTTCACATATTAAAACAACTTAGAAAAAGATAGGTAGACAGACAGATTTACAGCTTAAAAATAGTTTCAACTTAAAAAAGTAAGTGTTTGTGCTGCTTTAAAATCTTAAGTTTACTCAACTCAAAAATCCATGTTTTCATGCAGTACAACTTAACATTTCATGTTGACTAAATAAAAAAAATTAAGGCAGCACGAACACTTTTTTTTTTTTACAGTAGATAGATGGATAGATGGATATATAGATAGATTACTCTAGTCTCATATAAACACATATAACATTGCCAACTTGTGGCTACATTTTCGGAACAGTGTGTATTTTACATTTACTATAGTTTGTTTGTAACCTTTTCTAATTCAAGGTATATTTGTGTGCGTACTGTTTGAAACTCTTCCGCCAGCCCCCTTTCTCTCCCTCTCTCTTCTAATGTCCTCTACATCCCACGGCTGCCACCAGTAGCAGTGTTACCATGGCAACTGTCTCCGTTGGTATGCCTTCTTCCTGGCGCTTGTACTAGAGTGGCGATAACAGGCTTGGCAAACTCTGTCCCACCAAACAACCTAGTTTATCAGCAAGCACAGAGGGCCGAAGAAAAAGCTACTCCTTATGTAATCCAGACGGTTTAATGATGGAATCTATAAAGGGATATCTGTTACATAAAACAACGGATTTGGTTCTCAGAGCAGGCCCACACACACACAAGCGGTTACTTAGCAATCTAAATGGGGACATGCCACTTCTATTGTTTTTATATGAAGCTGATCATAATGAATACAGCTTAACCTTAAACCAACCCTATTTAGCAAAACATTTAGCATTTTTAGAATAAAGAATAGATTTCTGCTTTATTGGTTTGTTTGTTTCAGTTTATTATAAGACTAGTGATGGGATGTCCTGTTCATTTACATTGTTTTGAACAGTTTAAAGAGGTCATCGGATGCAAAGTTTACTTTTACATGTTATTTGAACATTAATGTGTGTTGGCAGTATATGTACACATCTACCCTATAATGATAAAAATCCATGTAGTGGTTTTTAATTAATCTGTAAAAATAATATCCCCTTTTTCAAAACGAGCCATTCTCAGATGCCTGTCGGTGTGGCCGCTCTTAGCTCAGACCTGCCTTGAATCAGTTGTAACAATCCGACCTCCATTGTTTCGAAGACGGAGAAGGGATGTAAGTTAGACAAGAATATCTCCGATTGAGCGATTGAGGTGTTGTGTTGCTGGATGTAATAATGAACGTAGTGGTCGTCATTTACTCCCGACATCTGAGCCGCTGAAGATGCAGTGAATTACGTTTGTTTTTGAAGGGAATGCACCTCCCGATCTACATAAATGCGTCTATGTTCGCGCAAATCATTCGTGATCCAGCTTCACTTACAGCAGAAGTGAGTATAAGGGTTTTTTTAATGAATCTTTGCGATTGCCTTTCCTAATAACATGCTAGTTAGCAAGTTTAGCGGCTAAACGCGGCTAAATGTGGCTAAAGTAAACAGGCTCGTCACTCCACAGAAAGAAGAGAGGGGCGGGGCGAGCAGAGCTCATTAACATTTAAAGCAACCTCGACCAGAACAGGATAATTTTTGCAGAGCTCGTTTTGACAAGGTAAAAAGGGTGTTGTTTTACAATACCATTGAGAATTTTTAACCAAAGTATATTATAGACTTTTCACCCTAAATAATCATATCAACTTGTGGAAATTGGGCATCCGATGACCCCTTTAAATAAACTAAACTAGTTGAAACATTCAGTAAACTAGCTGAAAAAATCAATTCAGTGGTTCCTGTACATTATTATGTGGGCCCTGACATCCTAGAGTATAAAATATTACAATAAAGCCATATGTAACACGCATTGCTGTTTATTATGGTTTTCCTATTAATTTTTATAAATATTGTGAGTTTGCTGCAGTAGAGTGTTGGAGACATTATTCATAACTCATAAAAAGTAACTAGTAGACAAAAGTAACTAATTTGTAGACAAACTTTAAGTTGGGTTGAAAAGGCCAAGATAGAAAGTATTTTTTAAAAGCTTGAAGTTTGAAGGTATTTAGTTAGAAATAGTTAAGTTTTAATGTAGTATTTTTAAAAGTCAGCCAGAAGGATAGATAGATAGATAGATAGATAGATAGATAGATAGATAGATAGACTAAAACCAGTTACAAACAGTTGATTTAACAAAAACAGCTAAAAACAACAAAAGCTACGACCAGTTAATTTAATGAAAAACAGGTAAAAACAAGCTAAAACAAGATATAACCAGTTAATTAAAAAAAAAAAAAGATAAAAAAACAGCTAAAACCAGATGATTTAGAAAAAAAATTGCTAAAAACCAGCTGAAACCAGTTCAATTAGCAAAAAACAGCTGAAACCAGCTAAAACAAGCTAATTTAGCAAACTAAATTACATAAAATTAAAGAAAATGTGTAAGGTAACCAGTTAACCATGGTTTTACTTTAGTAAAAGTGTAGTAACCATTTTTTTTTTTTTTTTTTTTTTTGCCTTATTGATAACCATTAGCATAACAGTTGTAATACAAGTACCATGGTTAAACTATGGTGAATTTTCATCAGGAAAGTGACTCCTACAAAAAGCTAACTGTTTTTATTCGCAGTTTTCAGTTATTAATGCTCACAAAATAACATAATTTAGACTACAATATGAAGTGATTTTGTAAGAAATGAAAAGTTCTTTCAGCTAATATGTGCCTAGTTGGATCAATTTTTTCTGTCATTGAAACAATCCATTGAAAGCACAAGGGCATTTTGTCCCCAAAATAGAGCTACGAAAACCCACATATACAAACTTACATATCAGCCTTCTAGCTGTGACATGTTGTCTTTTCTAGTTGTTTTAGACCCGGTTGTGACTTCCTGCCCCTTACAAAACCGTTAGCTCAACAGAAAGATCCAGAGAAGGTATTAAAAGGTAACACTGGGGTTACTGGTGGCACCGTCTTTCATCATGACCCAGCATGGTAACCTCTGACAACCATGTGATCCAAACATTGAGTCCTATAAAACCCTCAGAGCAAGCTAGGTCAAGACCACAACCTGAAGAACAAGAGCAGGAGACAGAAACAGAAAAAAGGAGAGTGTAGACCTTAGTTCTGAAATGCTAGACAGTGGGCGGAAGTTAAAAGTGTGTGCATGAAAGGTGTCGAAATGGAATTCACTGTAACACAGTAGCCGCAGGCCCCATTAAAATCAGGATTGAGTCACACACAACAGGACAGAGTGTCTTTCATAAAAGATATTCAGCTGTGAGCTTTAGATGTGTGGCACAATGAATGAACCAGACGCACTTATGCTCATGTTAGATGTGATGAAGTTGAGAACCCAAGTGCGGGTTTATTGAACAAAGTTTGAAAAAAAAAAAAAATCTGAAACATACTTAACACAAATATGCAAATGATTTTAGCTAGATCATTGCATTGGCTGGTTAGAACAGCTCTGATTTCATAACTACATCATTTAAATGCTTTTTTTCACCAAATTGGCATATTAAAATTATTTCTGAGGGATCATGTGACACTGAAGACTGAAGTAATGATGCTGAAAATACAGCTTTGTCATCACAGAAAAAAAAAAAAAAAATATATATATTAAACAGAAAAGCATTTCTTTTAATTATAATAATATTTCTCAATTTTTCCTATTTTTGGTCTTTTTTCTATTTTTCTTTTACAAGACAGTTGAGATGAGATGAGAAGTGAGTGAGAGAGAGAGAGGGGGGTGGGTCAGGAAAGGTCCAAGAGGCAGGATTCGAACTTGGGACACCCAAGGCGCAACTGCAAAATATGTCAGCACACTGCCCACAAGGCTATTGGCGCAGACACTCTTTTTTTGTATTTTAAAAATATCAAATATTTCACACTCTGCAAACATTCATGCTGTCACGGTATGTGCTAGAACGAAGACAGAGAGTGCAGGACAAATACAGTAATCTTAATTGTATTAATAAATCCACAAGGAATGAGGAAGGAAACATCCAAACACATAGGTTAACCACATACAGTAACCGGCAACTAAACTTCTGACAAAGGGGGACTTTAGTACACGAGTAAATGAGGAAAACACAGGTGAAGGTCCTTAACTAAATGATTATGTCCATATATGTGGAATAAGTCCATAACTGTGACAGATCGCCCCCTCCCTGAAGGCACGACTCTGCGCCACAGAGAAAAAGGGCAAGGAGACAGCAGAGGGATGGTGACAAGGAATTGCAAAGAACTGGCAGAAAGGCATGCAGACAACTGTGGTGGAGGTTCCGGAGGAAGACGGACAACTGGAGGGACAACAAACAGAGTCCAGGGTGGAGATGACAGAGGGAGGAGCCACAGAGGAATCTGCAGGAACCATGGCGGATCAGACGGAGGGAGGACCCAGGATGGAGACAGAAGAAGCCATGACGGATCAGATGGAGGAAGGACCCAGGATGGAGACAGAAGAAGCCATGGCGGATCAGACGGAGGGAGAAACCATTGAGAAGACATGAGGGACTTTGAGCAGGAGGAGCCAGGGAGGACCCAGACCCCAGCCAGGATAGCAGCCCACGGTGGAGCTGACGGAGGGAGGAGCCATGGAGGGCTGATGACGGTGGCAGTGGAAAACACATGCCACGCACTTTTACTATTTGGCCAGTTATTCTGTCACGGTACATACCAGAGTAAAGATAGAGAGGACATGGCAAAGACAGTAATCTTAATTCTTTTAATAAATCCACAAGGAATGATGAAGGAAACATCCACACACATAGGGTAATCATGTACAATAACTGGCAACTAAACTTCTGACAAAGGGGGACTTAAGTACATGGGTAAATGAGGAAAACACAGGTGAAAGTGGTTAACTAATAATGACTAAATGAGACCTGGAACATAACCAAATATGGGCACACAGGAACTAAATCAGAACAAAAGACAGAAAAACGGCAAACTAAAAGTTTGGGGCCGTGCATTATCATGCTGCAACATGAGGTGATGGTCGTGGATGAATGGCACAACAATGGGCCTCAGGATCTCGTCATGGTATCTCTGTGCATTCAAAATGCCATCAATAAAATGCTGTTGGTTGTCCACAACATATGCCTGCCCATACCATAACCCCACCGCCATGGGCCACTCGATCCACAACACTGACATCAGCAAACCGCTCACCCACACAACGCCATACACGATGTCTGCCATCTGCCCTGTACTGTGAAAACCAGGATTCATCCGTGAAAAGAACACCTCTCCAAAGAGCCAGACGCCACTGAATGTGAGCATTTGCCCACTCAAGTCGGTTACGACGACGAACTGCAGTCAGGTCGAGACCCCGATGAGGATGACGAGCATGCAGATGAGCTTCCCTGAGACAGTTTGTGCAGAAATTCTTTGGTTATGCAAACCGATTGTTGCAGCAGCTGTCCAGGTGGCTGATCTCAGATGATCTTGGAGGTGAAAATGCTGGATGTGGAGGTCCTGGGCTGGTGTGGTTACACGTGGTCTGCGGTTGTGAGGCCAGTTGGATGTCTTGCCAAATTCTCTGAAACGCCTTTGGAGATGGCTTATGGTAGAGAAATGAACATTCAATTCACAGGCAACAGTTCTGGTGGACATTCCTGCAGTCAGCATGCCAACTGGCATTGTGCTGTGTGATAAAACTAAACATTTTAGAGTGGCCTTTTATTGTGGCCAGCCTAAGGCCTTTTGTGTACATAGAAAAAGTCTGAGTTCAGCTCATGAGAAATGGGGGCAAAAACAAAAGTGTAATAAATAATTTTGGTCGGTGTACAAAATGTGAAAACCTACAAATCCTCAAACCCTAAATTAAATTAAATTAAATTAAAATTAATTTTAAATAAATTTTAAATTACATTTTATTTTAAATTATTTATATTTACTACAAAACACAAATATTCAAACCTGCTACAGATGCATTAAGTCTTTACAATGAAGTGACATTCTGACTAACAGAGTTTAAGCTGAACTTAATAGAAACTGTACAATACGGACCCCCCCCCCNCCCCAAAAAAAAAGCATAAAAAGAGAGTACATCAGGCAAAAAGAATGAAAGAAAACTAGACAGTGGAAGAGTTCAACTCAGGAAAAAGGAATAAGAAAAAGCGGTCAGAATAAGATAAATAAATAATGAGTGTAAGAGCATGTGAGTGAAGGGAAGAGGGAAGAAAAAAGAGAGAGGGATTTCTCATTCTCTCCGTTTTTAATTGTGCACATTTGCGGCTGTCGTGTCCAAGTCTATAATTTGGAGCAATTCATCAAATGACCATAATCAGTTTTAATCTGGACCCCTGTAAAGCCAAATTACCTCTTCAGCTGCTCTGAAGAGCCACAGCAGAAGCACACAGTCCACATCTCTCTCTAAAACACACACACACACACACACACACTACATCCTCCATGTGCGTTATACTCATCGCCAACAGAATGATAACTTTAGAAGGTTCTGTCTATATTTCAACCCCCTTGTGTAACAGAGTTAACAGTCACCATTTATCAGACACAACCAAATTAGACCCTTATTCTAGTGTCCTATCTGGAAAAACTCTGGAGCAGCTCCAAAAAACCTGAACCGGGCTTGAACTAGAAAGAAACCATGAGGCAGAATAATGTCAACATTAAGTATAGTTTTGAAAACAACAATGATAGACGTCACATTCCTCTGTCCGGCTGAAATAAAATACAATTATGTACAAATATCAAGTGTGTGCACTGCAAAAATGACTTCTAATTTTTAATTAGTTGAAAAACCCTTTAAAGAAGACAAATTTACTTGAGGAGTAACACTGTAAAATTTTAAGACTTGTTTTGAAGATTTAATCTTAAAATATGTGTATTTTGCCAGTGCAGTAAGATTCTTGAGTTTAAATTATTTTTAGATATTTCAACATGACAATTACATAAACATACTTGTTAAGAACAGTACATTTTTGCCATTTTAACTAATTGCTGTAATTTGTTTTGATAACTTTGTTGTTTAGCAACTTTGTTGCATAAAGAAACTTTGGATGTTAATAGAACTTTTTAAACATGATTAAATCTTGAAAACAAAGGCATATATGTTTGTTGGCAGGTTATCTAAAAAGTTTTCTTTAAGCTGACGTACTAAAACAAACTCAAATAAAAATAAAGCTAAATAAAAATACTAATAATACTAACAAAATTAATCAAATTAACAAAAGCATAAATTACTATGTACTAAATAGTACATTAAAAGCAAACTGAAAATATAATATATATATATATATATATATATATATATATATATAATAAAAGCTAATTGGAAACATTAATAAATAGTATAAAAGTATATAAATAATACTAGAATGACTCTGGAGTTGCACTATTGTTTATCTTTTAAGTCAGAGGAAAGACTGACTGAAAGCCAATGACTTGGATTTGGATAAAAAATATTTTCTGGATGTTTTCCTGTGGGCCTTAACCTTGCTTTTAAGATATAGGAGGAGGAAAATCATTCATCTTATAACTGTTCAGCAGAAACAAGGTCATCCAGTTAAAAAAAAAAAAAAAATGTTTTGTGAGGCAGCCACAAAAAAGTGCCGTTATATATATAAATAAACTAGGTTATTAGAAGTTATTATAATTCAATATCACTGAATTAATACAGTATGAATACATTATACCAATGAAAGCGATGCTTGAAGATCAGATCATGTAGAGAATAAGCTCCTCAATTTCACTTTTTACAGCGCATGGAAATTAAACACCCACTTTTTACCATCCAATCAATTTCTGATGATAAATCCATTAAATGAATTCCCAATCAAATCTCACCATACATTTTTTTTTCCTAATTAAATATTCTATTTCTGTCAGAAAATGTTACCTTATTAATAACAGAATTAAATGATTCTCAGTATAATTTTAATATAGTTCAATACCTCTTATTTCCTATAACTACTGGTGGCTTGTTTAAAAATAAATTTTCTTATTTATCTTATTTACTGCTACCACATTAATTATGTGCTGGTCAAGACAAAAATAAACGCCATCAAGAAGTGGATTCGCTTCAGTGATTATTTGTTTGTTCAGCTGATGAAATTCCTTCTAAAGTTGCTATATTAATGTCGGGTGCCTCCGCTTTAGCCGTATCAACATTGTAATTGCATATTTTTTTGGACAAGCTGCACTTATCAGCAGGCTCGTGCGGCAGCGGTTGATTATTAAATGTAAGAGCCATACAAATATAACATGAAATGACGACCACAAATACTTGTGTACATCTGGGATATGGTTTCTCGACCTCGTTAAAGCAGGATCGTGAGACGGGGCATGTGGTACACAACCATTGTGTGTGTGTGTTCTATTCATTATTAACACGCTGAAATGGAGTTCTTTAATCAAAGTGAGCTGAGCCACCATTACTGAACGAGAGAGAGAGAGAGAGAGAGAGAGAGAGAGAGAGAGAGAGAGAGAGAGAGAGAGAGAGAGAGAGAGAGGGAGAGAGAGAGGGCTCAGACAGCTCTGGAAACAATGAGCGCTACAGATAAAGCAGGTGGCTGTGGTAATTGCTTCCACAAAATAATGAATGAGCTACGGTCTGTCTGACGGAATAGGAAATCTCCTTCATTCGCGTCTTACCCCTTTCTCTGTCTGTCTCTTTATCCCTGATTTTCCTTTATCTCTTCCACGATCTCTGCCTCCTGAACTGTCACATCGGTTTCTTCTCCAACTTTCATTTTTTTTTCATCTTTTCCTACCCCCAACATCAAATCGTAGCTCCCTCAAGAATTCCAGCTCATTTTCGAACCGTTAATATTAGGTTATTGTTCTCTGGTTGCTGTAAAGGTGAAATGTGTGATTTCTACAACATTACTAGCACTGTATGGAATATTAAACTAATGAATAATGTTTTCAAACAGGTTTTGGCAGACACCCCTGTCTGCCATTGGTTGGACACACAGATAGCGCCGCCCCAAAGTCACACTATAGAGTACAACAGTGCCTCGTCTTTAAAGCACTATAAATCATGAACCACATCAACCAGCTATGAGGTGAATCACAATATTACAAACAGAGAACTTTACGGTTCTTCATTGGAACTGGCGGAGCTAAATAGCTATTTTTGGTGCATTTTGCTTGTTACGACTGATTGGTGGAATTTTCTGTACAGCATCATGGGCAATGTAGTTTTTCGCCACAAATTCCAGTGTTAACTTTAACTCTGAAAGTTTGTGCACATGTTTTTTGTTTTTTGAAGCGAATATTTGCATCCACTTGCTCTAGATTATT
>JAHKKF010534765.1:0-21642 GCA_019740295.1 Labeo calbasu
AATGTGCCCATTCACATTAGTTCACGTTTTCATTACGTGAAAAACGCGAGGACAATCTGCTATAAGGATATTCAAACAAAAATCTAAATTCTGTTCTTTACTCAACGTCATTCCAAACTTGTATGACTGAAGAGTCGGTCCCATTTACACGTTTTCAACAAAATTTCTCTGACAAAACAATGAAAGACAGTGGTGCCCAATGTTGTTTTGAACCCCACCGACTTTGATGGTACTGAATAGACAAAAACATTCAAAATTTCTTCAGCAAAAGAAAGTCAAATAAGTTAATTATAACATGAAAGTCAATAAACGAAGACAGACGTTTAATTTTTGGGTGAACGATCCCTTCAGTACAGGTCTGGAACAACATGATAGTATTAAAATGGTGAGAAATACTAAAGATAATAACCCAGTCATGAATAAGCATAAAATAATTATCTCTGCTGTGAGCATTTTGTGTAATTTTCCCAGTAAACCATCTTGCTCTCCTTTCACTCCTCTTGTTCAATGTCCACTCCTGTCCCTCTATTTTGGGTGCCTTTATAAAGCTGCTGAAGTGATTATAGAGGATGATGATTACGGTTACATAACAGCATCAAATTAATTTACTGCCCGCAACACGGCGGCAGGAGGAAATCGCTCTCCCCCCTTTCCTTTCCCGCTGTTCTGCTGCTTTACGCGCCCAATATTTCCCGTCCGAAGCTCCTCCCTCGTCCAATCGCACACATATTCACCCCTTCCCCATGTACCCCGCCCCTGCAGTCCATTAAAGTCACATCAAGGGGATTAAGACAAACTGGGTCAGTGGAGCAGTGCTGTGGAAAAAAAAGCGAGAGGCAAACAAACCGTGGCCAAACATCACCGCCAACCTTATAAAGCAAGGGGGGTTGGGGGCCGGACCGGGATTCATGGGCCTGGGGATTGTGTCTGGCTGGGGAGAAGGTGCATTCTTGCCGGCGTGGATGGTGGAGGGTGTGGAAGATCTGGCCAAAGCTAAGATCTCATGAGGGGCCTGCAGGCTGGGCCGCAGGAAGTCGAGCCAGGCACATGGTTTCTGTTTTGTGTCTCTCTACACTGTGTCTCTCCTTTTACTCTCTAAGAAGCAAAGACTGGCTCTTCATGATGAAAAGCACTGGCTGCTATGGTGTAGCTCCAGAGGGGAATCGTGTGCCAACCTTATGCACATACATACTGTACTGTTTGTGGAGAAGCACAAGCCAAAACCACAATACAACAGCTTACGAACAACTGGTAGTACATTTACCTCAGGAAATTCATTCAATGTTCATCGTTCGTAGCCGCCTCAGTTCAAATGGCAACATAAAGCGGGCATGAACCGGCTGTTCCTCTGTTTCCTTTCACAAAACATGAATAAACAAAAGAAGGTGTGTTAAAAGATACAATTCAACTTGCATTCTCTCTCAAATAATCACTCAATCAATATTTCAACCGCCGCAAAACCTCAGTAAAACAGCTTGCAAACAACTGATGGTACATTTACCTCAGGAAAGTCATTCGGTGTGCAGCGTTCGTAGCCACCTCAGAACGGCAGCACAAAGTGCACATAAACCAATAAATAAACAAAAGAAAGTACGATTAAAGATACACAAGTTACTATAGTTGTCAAAAGGTACCGGGTTCGGTACTTTCAGTACTGAAATTTTAAAAACGTCCATTTCCAGCATACATTTGAGCGCTGTTGGGCCGATTTTTAAACATCACTGATTGGCGTACCGCGGGTCATGTGACAAGAACCAACCAATTAGCTTCATCCTTTCTGTAACAACATTGAAAGCTCAGCCAAGATGGAGAAACAGCTTATCATAGCTGTACAGGGATAGCTTTTTAAAATAAATTTAGTAGCAGAGCTACAGCAAGCGATTTTTAGTGCTAGAAATCCGTTTGTTCTTTGATGTAACTTCTGCGTCTTTATTGAGAGTGCGGGTCAGACGCCATGGGAACGCAAGCAGCAGAGCGCTTTGGAAAGAAGGAGAAATCGGCGCGCCTAGCGTTTTCCACGCGTTTTTAGGCGCGATATGTGAACGGCACCTAATACATCTGCACATAGACGGATCCGCTGACAGACGCGGCTTTCAAACGCTCCCGTTGTGCGTATGTGTGAGCGCTCGGTGAGGAGCGTGAAGCGCTTATCATTGTAGCCAATCACATTCATGTCTGTTGAGCGCGTGAACACTGTAGCCAATGAGCGATGTTTAAAAATCGGCTGAACAGCATTCAAATGTGAGCGGGAAATGGACGTTTTTAAAATTTCAGTGCCGAAAGTACCGCGCCCGGTACCTTTTGACAACTCTACAAGTTACAGAACGTATTATCTCTCAAATAATCACTCAATCGCCGCTCAATAAAACAGCTTGTTAACAACTGACAGCACATTTACCTCAGGAAAGTCATTTAGTGTTTATTGTTCGTAGCCGTCTCAGGTGAAAAGGCAGCACAAAGCGCGCAAGAACCAAACATTCATCTGTTTTTCTTCATAAAACATGAATAAACAAAAGAAAGTATGTTACAAGATACAATACAATTATTTCAGCCACCGCAAAACCTAAACAAAACACATTGCAAAGAACTGATTGTACATTTACCTCAGGAAAGTTATTCAGTGCTCAGCGTTCAAACAGCAACAAGGAGTGTGCATGAACTTATTGTCTGTCGTCTGTTTCTCTTTACAAAACATAAATAAAATAAGGTACGGTAAAAGATACAATGCAACTTATAGAAATGTATTCTCTCTCAAATATCACTCAATCTATATTTCAGCCACCACAAAATCTCCGTAAAACAGCTTGCAAATAACTTACTGCACATTTCCCTCAGGAATGTCGTTCCCTCAAACAACAACAAAACCCCACAATTGCTACTTAAAACTAGCCCGGTCATGTTTCAGAGGGGGTCCCCCAGAAAAAAAAAAAAGTCTTTTGGTGGGGTTCCCCTAGTAAAATTTACATTCCAGAGGCTAAATATCACGTTATTAGGGACGCTTCAGCCCTCTAACACAACCCGCGACAATGTTAAAGTAGCCTAATTCTGCAGGAAAACTGCAGACTTGGCAACGCAGGATGCCGCCTCAGTTCAACTGGCAGCACGAAGCTCGATCGTTCGCCTGTTTCTCTTAAGAAATCATGAATAAACAGAAGGTACAATAAAAGTTACAATACAACTTACAAAAATATATTATCTCTCAAATAATTGCTCAATCGATATTTCAACCACTGTGAAACCTCAATCAAACAGCTTACAAAAAGTTGACAGTACATTTACCACAGGAAAGTCAGTCAAATGTTCATCTTTGGATGTCACCAGGGTTGCCAGGTTTTCACAACAAAACCCGCTCAATTGCTACTCAATACTAGCCCAAAACTAGCCCAATCATGTTCTGGTTGTTAAATACATGGTTTTTGGTGGGGTTCCCCTGGTAAAATTTGCATTCCAGAGGCTAAATATCACATTATTGGGGTCGCTTCAACCCACTAACATGAAAAACAACCCGTGAAAGTGTTAAAGTAGCCCAATTCCACAGGAAAACCACAGACTTGGCAACACTGGATGCCACCTCAGTTCAAACGGTAGCACAAAGCTCAATCGTTTGTCTGTTTCTCTTCACAAAACATGAATAAACAAAAAAAAATAGTATATTAAAAGATAAAATACAACTTACAGAAATGTATTATCTCTCAAATATTCGCTCAATCAATATTTATAACTGACGCAAAACCTAAATAAAACATTTACCACAGGAAGGTCATTCAAATGTTCATCTTTCAGAGACACCAGGGTTGCCAGGTGTTCACAACAAAACCCACACAATTTCTACTAGATCAATCGCATTTCGGATGGAAAGTCATTCAGTGTTCAGCGTTCGTAGCCACCTCAGTTCAGACGGCACTTTTGATACATTAATTATAATATTTTGAATAAATCACCAAAAATGGTTGAAAATTGTTTCTCTAAATCTCTAGAGTCCATTTACTCAAAAGCAAGTTTTGACAGCCATTTAAACGATTACATCACAAAAGCTGTTTGAAGTAATCAACATTTTTTATGGACAAGCTCATCCTCAATATTTAGTGGCCCTCTTCATCAAAGTTCCCATCATCTCCCATGGCAACAACACTGCTGATGTCAACACAACCAACTCTTCCAAAAAAAAAGTCCCTCTCTCAAAAAGTAGAGTCCAGCAAAACCGGCACAGAGGTCTATATTAGAATAAAGTCCGCCAGCACCTGAGGCCCAGCGCAGACGCAAACCATCCGTTTGAAATGAGTTCCCTTCAGAAGCTCTAAATCATGAGATTTGTTCATATTGACTTGGCTACACTGTCCTAAAGTGCTTTTTAAATGACACCAGAGGGAATATCTCAGTGCCAGCTACACATAAAAATATATGAGATCTAAATGGAGACCATAAACTGCACTCTGAAACAGCACTTTATGCTCAATAAATAAGATTCATGGAACGACACGGAGATGGTCATTATCCCGCAATACTCCCACAGCACAGCTTGAAATGAGCTGAGGGGGATCCGGCTGTTGTGATTGGGTGTGATGAGGGCAGTGTGTGTGTGTATGTACAGTATGTGCACACTTACTGTACGGAGATCAGTTATTAAGTCAACCCACCAATCAGAGTGCATTAGGAAGCGCTTTCTACAACAGCTTCATTGACTAGAGCAGGTCACACTGGGTGAAAATCCCTGATGTATGCATGTACGTCGCATTTTACAGCTCCCGGACTGGTTTCCCAGACTACAACGCAGCACAAACTGTAATTTTTCCTCATATCCTCCAGGTTAGCAGGCTGTGACTCCAGCTTTTTTTGAAAGCTTAGCTCTATTTGGTCTGATTCTCCCCCGTGACCGCATGAGCCTGCGAGCAGGAGAAGATCTAACATTCTCTGACAGCAGATATTCCAAACACTTCCTGAAGAAAAACTTCCCTTTCAGCACTCATATCCTGCCAGATCCTTCCCCTCATCCCAAACGAAAACTATTACAACTGTTCCAGCACTCTTAATTATTGTGTATTAATGTTACAGAGTCTGAAACTCCACTGATGAGGGCCGACTCTTCTTTATATTCCTTTAATCTTCAAGGTTTTCGCAAATATACCATTTCTCTATAGTAGAAATTATATACAGCACATTCACTACTGTTCAGAAGTTTGGGGTTGGTCATTTTTTATATAGGTCTATATATATTTTTGAAAGAATTATTTTTATGCACACGAAAGCTGCATTTATTTGATTAAAAATACAGTAAAATTGTGAAATATTATTACAATTTAAAATAAGTGTCATTTTATTGTAATATGTTTTAAAATGTAATTTATTCCTGTGATGCAAAGCTGAATTTTCAGCAACATTACTCCACACTCAATCACACAATATAATACATAATGTTTTGAGAGGGGTCCCCCGTTAAAATTACTTGTATTTTGGCGGGATTCCCCTGGTAAAATGAGCATTCCAGGGGCTAAATATTACGTTATTGGGGTCGCTTCAACCCGCGCCACCAGTGTTAAAGTAGCCCAATTCTGTGGGAAAACCGCAGACTTGGCAACACTGGATGCCTGCTAAACGACAACTCCAGTAGCGTAAATGGTAAAAGTATTTTTACTATTATTTTATATTTTTATATATATATATTTTATATTTTTTTATCTGTATTTTCATAATGTATATACAATATATACAAATATAATACATTTTATTTATTTATTTATTTATTTATTGGAAACACTGACCTTTTTTTTCAGAATTCTACAATGAATATAAAGTTCAAAAGAACAGCATTTACTTGAATCTTTTGTACCAATGTAAAGTTTATTGTCAGTTTTGATTAGTTTTTATAGGCATCCTTGTTACTGCAAGTTTAATTTCATTAAAAAAGACTTTTGATTTTTAGGCAGCAAAATAAAAAATAAAAAGTGCAAACAGCAATGGATTCTATTTACTCTAAGTAAAAATAGTATTTTCTTAGCGATATGCAATTTATTTTCCACTTTTTGATTATTTCCTTCATTTTATTGAAAATAAATACCTTTCTGATGTGATATGAGATTTAAAAAGGGAGAAAAAGGAGTTTGGCAAAAGGCGGATTCGAACTCGGGTCTATCACGTCAAAAAGTCGCTGCTATGCGCTTTACCATTTACGCCACTGAAGTTGTCATTTAGCAGGCATCCGGTGTTGCCAAGTCTGCGGTTTTCCCACGGAATTGGGCGCGGGTTGAAGCGACCCCAATAATGTAATATTTAGCCTATGGATTGCTAATTTTACCAAGGGAACCCCGCCAAAATACAAGTATTTTAACGGGGGACCCCCTTCAAAACGTGATTGGGCTACTTTTAAGTAACAATTGGCAACCCTGCAGGCATCTTTTGTAATGTTGAATTAAACCAATCACACATTGATGGGCGGAGTTAGTGCATATAGCCTCTGCCAACAAGGCAGGCTATTTGCACTATGATCATTTTTATGGTACTGTATATACAGTATGCTATATACACAGTATGCATGAAAACAGCGATAACCATGTTTTGCGTGCACTCTCCCACGAATATTACTTTCCTCTGATTCTCAAGTGGAGAGCCTCTGATCAATAAACACTCCAAGAGAGGCATTTTTTATTGAGGATGTAATCTCGTCTGGAAAGAAAAGGCCGAGGCACAGTGCCATCAGGCAAAGAGAGAGATTTCACAAGCCCGTCGAAGCTATCTGTACTTCAGTAAGAGATGAATGCTATAATTTGCAGATGGATGGTTGCAAAGCAACGTGCCGCACACAAACACATGTGCGAGAGAGAGACGGAGAGGGGGACCAGATGCTCAGTCTATGAAATGACAGCCATTAACTAATCAGCTACAGTTTATGTAATTGTTGAACATCTTTCAAAGCAAATTGTGTACATGGGTTATCAACTAAATAAAAGCAAACATTCACTCGCTCTCTGTCTCCCTCTCATTTCACGTTCATTATATCATCATCTGGCAGCCGTTTGCCTGCCACCCTTTAGAGTGAGACAAAGAGACATTGGAGTCGTACCCTCAATCATTGGCTTTCAGGGCCTGATTAAAATTAAATTTGATAATGTCTAAAATGTTAATAAGCACAGGACACTCTCATTCACTTAGCGCTGAAACACTAGCCTGATTTGTCTTCAGTCTAACAGTGCTAACACTGTCAACATCCAAACCTAGTAGCTGTTGGTGGTTGCCAATGTGTATCGAGTGTTTTTATGTGTTGCTATGGTTGGTTGTTAGGTGGTTACATCCTAGTTCAAATCTAAACAGCTTACCACTAATATCATATCACATAATATCCTGGTCTATTAATAGCCTCACACTGAGGGAGGGATGAGATTTTTGATTAAAGCTGTAACATGAATGGCAGAAATGAAATAAGAGACTTTGCGAGAGTGTATTTATCCAGATTACAACTTGGCTGCATTAAAAAGGGTAAACTGATTATCATGATTCATTTATTATAATTACAATATATATAAATGCTATCTCACGAACAATTCATACCTATTTTATGAGGTAGCTAATTTTGTACGATTTCTGTGATGGGTAGGTTTAGGGGTGGCATTTGTACAAATTCCTACGAATTTGCCACCTTTTAAAATAAGTACGACTTTTTTACTATTCATACGAATTTGTACGAGTAAGGCCGTACAAACTACTACAAATTTGACGCCTCGAAAAATAAGTGATTTTTCACAAATCACAAATACGAGTGAGGGCATACGAATTTATACAAATTTTATGTCTCAAAAAATAAATATGATTTTTCACAAATCATCCGAATTTGTATGAGTGAGGTTGTACAAATTACTACAAATTTGACGCCTCGGAAAAAATAAATATGATTTTTCACAAATCGTACGAATTACTACAAATCTGATGCCTCGAAAAATAAATATGATTTTTCACAAATAATATGAATTACTACAAATTTGATGCCTCGAAAAATAAATATGATTTTTCACTGATCATACGAATTGGTACGAGTGAGGTCGTACGCATTTCTACAAATTTGACGCCTCAAAAATTAAATATGATTTTTCACACATCGCACACATTTTTACAAGTGAGGGCAAATTAATTACTACAAATTTGACACCTCAAAAAATAAATATGTTTTTTCAGTGATCATACGAATTTGTATGATTGGATCGTACGAATTACTACAAATTTGACACCTTAAAAAAATAAATATGATTTTTCACTGATCATATGAATTTGTATGAGTGAGGTCGTACGAATTACTACAAATTTGACACCTTAAAAAAATAAATATGATTTTTCACAAATCGTACAAATTTGTGCGAATTAGCCACCTCATCAAATTGCTGTTGCTGATTATATTCTTCGAATTTGATTGATTGATTTATTTTTTTGGCACTTCCACATAAGCACAAATCTAAACAATTTCAACTTATAATCAGGGTTTACTTTACCTAATTTACAATGAAAAAAAATCACTCTGAAATTGCTAATAAAATTGCTAGAAAACGTCATTTTTTACACAGAAATTGCTAGTAATTTTTTACAAAAGCTCTGGAAAATCTTTTTTGTTGTTGTTTATTGATTTATTATATTTATTATATTAACACTGTACATTATGAAAACTGGCAAAACCTTAAAAAGCTTCTCTCAAAAGCTAAAACTCATATCATTAACTCCAATAATTCCAAATTATGGCAATGTTTTACTATTAAAACAACAAAAAGTAAGCATAAGTTGCGTAAGTGCATTTATTCAGCAATCAAAAACAATATAGTTCAAATTGATGTTTGGATTTCTTAGTTCATCACTGAGAAGGTTTGCTTGCAGATTTATTTTGAAATTACATGTGTATATCAAAAAAACTCCCATCTCATGTTCTCCTCCAACTTTAAAATTGTCCTACATCGCTGCAGAAGTACCGACCCAGTGTTTACAAAGAATGTTTGGAAGTTCAAAATCGGGGGCACCATTGAAGTCCAGTATATGGAGAACAATCCTGAAATGTTTTCCTCAAAAAACATAATTTCTTTACGACTTAAGACAGGGGAGTGAGTACATTATCTGTACATTTTTGTTCTGGAAGTGAACTTCTCCTTTAATGACTACTGAGTGAATTATAAAGTTAAATACTGCTGAGACGGCTAATATATTAGCCGTGGTCTCATATATTATATGCAGATTATTTAAGGTAAACGTACCCAAAACGCAGCCTACAATGTTCTCACTGAATATGCACACGGCTGAACAACTTAGTAACACTGAACCACTGAAAGCAAATCGGTGTTGTGGTAAAGATGTGTTCTCACTACTGTCACGTATTCGCTGAGAAACACACTGTCTCCTTCGGCGTTCATCACGAGGACTTGTGTTGACTGTGTCTGTGAGACTATTTAGACTGTGATAGTGTGGGTTTGACTTTTTTTTTTTTTTTTTTTTTCTTCTTCCTTGTTCACAACCTTAAATAGTGTATGATGGAACAGGACGGTCTTGTATCGCAACATAACATCCCTCATCTGATTGAGCCATTCTTAGAATTAGGCAAAACTGACGGTCTTCTCAGAAAAGCCTGTCTTTGTTTCTAGAAATTAGTACATAATTAAATGTGGTTAGTCAATTCATTACAAGATAACTGTGGTTACAATGCATTTTGTGTGGAAGAATCTAAAAATCAAAGAGCTACAAGGAAGGTCTGTCTTTGGGTGAATTTACTGTACATGCCGAAAGATCATCAGTCTCTGCAAAATGTCATTAACGGAGGATAAACAACCAAAGGGTTTCAAAATCAACTGCGCTAGTTTCACAATGAATAAGAATGTTTAAACATACAAAGAAAAAAACCATTTCCTTCAACAAATGGGCCTTTTTGAACAATGGCTGTCATTTTAGGAAATTCAAAATGTATTCCACACATAAAAATATAGTATAATTCAAAGCTTTTTTACTCATTGTTAGGCGAATTTGCTTTTATATAATGTTTGTTTATTTTTAAAATGAACTATAGAAATACCATATAAAATACATTAAAAAATGTATTTAAAAAGCAGATGCAAAAAAAAAAAATGCAATGTGTGAATGAAAAAAAAAAAAACCCTGATGTTTTGAGAAGCAATTTTTGAAATGAATATGCAGTGTAATAAAATGTATTTTATTTAATATTTAACACTATTTTTTTATTTCATCTAAAGTAAAACATTGCAGAATGGTGCATCACGATTCAGATCATCACTGGTGAGATTAACAAATCTGACCCTCTCAGCAAATGGCTGTGACAGTGTGAAATTTCTTGGGCTTGTTGGCTGAGGGGATGAAAGTCTATGAAAAGAAAAACGGATGAGATTCGCATCCCAAAAAAGAGCCCACTGCTCTAATCTCTGTATTGTAACGGCAAAAAAGACGAGTGACTCACATTTACGTCACCGTTTGTTTGGGCTTTTTCTCTCTGCGCAAAATTTCCTTTCCTGTTCCCTCCGTCAGTCTTGCCTTCAGGAGATGAAGCGTTTGGAGACGGGGCTCTTTATTTGAAAAGAGTGGGCGGCAGTCGGAGGGTGTTTTAATCGCTTGTATAAATATTTGCATTCGCATGGCCTGACCCCCTGAACGACCTATTACTCCATCTCCCTCTTTTTCTCTTCCTCTCTCGTCTGGGCTCAGGGGCAGACACGCTTCTTTACCTCTGCCACTCATCCATTAAGCATCTCCATTCGTAAAATTCCACCACAGCGCAGGCCAGCTTTGATCTGAGTCTGTATTCATGAGGCATCTTAGAAGTAGAAGCGCAGCTTCCAGATCAGATTTGCCCTCTGGACATGTAGGATGTATCTGATATTAGACCAGCAAGAATCTGATCTTAGACCAGCAAATGTGTTCTGAATTTTAGAATGAGAACTGATGAAAAAATGAAGGTTCTTTATTGGAATCAATGGTTCCATGAAGAACCTTTAACATCCATGGAACCTTTTTATTGGAATTAATGGTTCCACAAAGAACCTTTAGCATCAATGAAAACTTTCCACTGGAAAAAAGTGTTCTTTAGATTATCAAAATGTTCTAAAAACTGTTCTTTTAAGAAATGATCTTAGACCAGAAAATGCGGTCTGAATCTTATAATGAGAACTGATGTAAAAATGAAGGTTCTTTACTGTAATCAATGGTTCCATGAAGAACCTCTAACATCCATGAAACCTTTCCATTGGAAAAAAGGTTCTTTAGTTTTTCAAAATGTCTAAAAACTGTTCTTTTAAGAAATTATCTTAGACCAGCAACTGCGGTCTGAATTTTAGAATGAGAACTGATGTAAAAATAAAGGTTCTATATTGGGATCAGTGGTTCCATGAAGAACCTTTAACATCCATGGAACCTCTTCATCTGGAAAAAAAAGGTTATTTTCTAGTGAAAAATGGTCCTTTAGATTATCAAAATGTTCTAAAAATTGTTCTTTTAAGAAATTATCTTAGACCAGCAAATGCGTTCTGAATTTTAGAATGAAAACTGATGTAAAAATGAAGGTTCTTTTTTGGAATCAATGGTTCTATGAAGAACCTTTAACATCCAAACATTCTTTTTTGGTGAAATAAGGTTCTTTCGATTATCAAAATGTTTAAAAATTGTTCTTTTAAGAAACAATCTTAGACCAATCCATGCGGTCTGAATTTTAGAACAAGACCTGATGTAAAAATGAAGGTTCTTTATTCAAATGAATGGTTCCACAAAGAACCTTTAACATTAATGGAAACTTTCCATTGGAAAAAAGGTTCTTTAGATTATCAATGATAATCTAACGATCTTAGACCAGAAAATGTGGTCTGAATTTTAGAATGAAAACTGATATAAAATGAAGGTTCTTTACTGGAATCGTTGGTTCCATGAAGAACCTTAACATATATGGAATTTTTCCAAAACAAGGTTATTTTTTAAGGATCTTTAAAGGTTCTTTAGATTATTGTAAGAACTGATGACTGAATGGATCTTTGGGAAAATAGTTTATGACTTTCTTTCTTGGAACATAAAATAAGATGCTTTAAAAAAGATGTCTCAGTGTTGTTCTGTCTATACAATGAATCTCAATGGGGTTTAGAAAAGATTGTCCAAATATTGGACCAGCTATCTTTTTTGTTCCACAGAAGAAAAAGTCATTCAGGTTTGGAATGTCATTAAGGTGAGTAAATGCTGAAATACTTTTTTTTAATTTTTGGGTAAACTAATCTTTAAGAAGAATCTTTAAGGTTCTGTGAAGAACCTTTAACATCTGTGGAACCTTTCCATTATACAAAAAGTTCTTTTTTTGGTGAAAAATGGTTCTTCTTAGCAAAATGTTTTAGAAAAATCACTGAATGGTTCTTTGGGGAACCTAAAATGGTTCTTCTATGGCATCGCTTCAAAACCCCTTTTTGGAAACTTAATTTTTAAAAGTGTATATGGCTCTTTCTTTCTTTGAGCACAAAATAAGATGCTTGGAAAAAAATGTCTCAGTGTTGTTCTGTCCACACAATGAAGCTCAATGGGGTCCAAACAATGTTGTCTGGACCAAATATCTTCTTTTGTGTTCCACAGAAGAAAGAAAGCCATTCATGTTTGGAATGACATGAGAGTGAGTAAATGCTGACAGAATTTCATTTTTGGGTGAACTAACCCTTCTAGATAAAAATGTTAGAGCTTTAGGAAGCTGTAATAAATCAATTGTGGTGGTGGCTACCTGTGTCGACAGGAACAGGGGACAATGGGTAAAGCTATTGGGTGTTTGCACGGACGTCCCTGCACATGTTCAGCCCTCCCTGTCCGACAGCGGTCTCCACAGAACGTGTGCATCTTTAATTGTTCCGAGGTAAAAAGACTCATCACAATTATAGAGCATTCAGCCAGACTCTGAGCTCATTTAACTCGAGTCATTAGGGAGCCAGAATCCACTAAATACAAATTCCACTTCTACCGCTCCAGGGCAAAAATACCCTTCTTTTCTTTTTTCTTTAAGATTAATAAGATAAGAGATTAAAAAAAAAATCTAAAAGAAGGAATTAAACTATGATATATTGGTTGAAGGTAGGCATCACTCAAAATAGACTGTCAGTTTCTCTAACACAGAATATATATATATACACGCTACTATTCAAAAGTTCGGGTTAGTGCGTTTTTTTTTAAGTAAGTTTAGTAAGTTTGTGAAAGAAATTACTTTTATTCAGCAATGATGCATTTAACTAATCAAAAGTGATTATATGATGTTACTTAAAACTTCTATTTAAAATTAATGCTGTTCTTTTTTAACTTTGTATTCACTGAAGAATCCTGAAATAAATGTATGACGATTTCCACAAATCAGCATATTGGAATGATTTCTGAAGGATCATGTGACTGGAGTAATGGAATAATGGTTGCTAAACATTCAGTGTAATAAAATTTCACAAATATTACTATTTTGGACAAATGATTAACAGAATAAAATGAATAAATCATTATGAACTGCAGTACATTTAAAGCTGAACATAGAGAGACAATACAGAGTTGACGCTCGGAAAAGTATAAACACTGCCTCAGCGTTTTCAAAACATTGCTTTGTTTTTTTGAATAATCCGACCAGTCTGACATAGTAACAACTGGCTCAACCAATAGAGTGAGTTTGGGGCGTGGCTATCATTTTTTTTAACTAACAGCAGATTGTGAAGTGTTCAAAAACAATTTATCTTATGTATTTCTGCATAGTAACACAGAAAAGAAACACTTCAGTGTTTAAGTTGAAAGCTCTTACTACTAGCCAAGGTGTTAAGAAGCATCTTAAAGCAGAAGATGAGACAAAATCCAAAGATAGACCAGGTTTCTGACCAAGGCCTACAGTTGCTTCATGAGGTACTTTTCCTGCAGTTTTATCCAAAGCAAGCTGCATTTGATGAAAGCATACACCTAATAGTAGTCATGATGCAAACAGCAACACTTAAACCTTTGAACGAAAGACACAGGTTTAAATCTGCAATAATTTGTGCCGATGATAACTGAAGTAGTTTGCGTACTGATAATGTATGTGTGACAGAAAGAGAGCAGAGGAAAGATTTCTAATGTAAACAGTCAGCGAGAGAGAAATAAGCTCAGCAGGGGTCTGAAATGAAGGACAGGTGTGAAATCCATCGGTGTGCCAGCGCTTCGGCCCACCAGCGGGAACAAGCTCACCTGTCAGCATCCAGTGCCGAGTCACTCGGCTGCCCACCCTCAGCTATCCTTAACCGTCTACCCGTCTCAGTCTCTCACTATTGCTGTCAAGGCCCACGACGTAAAATAAATATTTGCACAAAACTAAACACATTCCCGTCCAACATACAGTGTATGTAAGGCCCCAGACATACTCTAGGTAAGGGGTTTTCAAACTTTTTGATGCCACAGACCAGTGTAGTTATTGTTAACTAAAACTATAAAAATGAAAAGTCACTTTGTTAACAGGACAGTTCACCCAAAAATTAAAATTAGCCCATTATTTACTCACTCTCCAGGCATCCTAGGTGTATATGACTTCATTCTTTTAGACGAATCCAATCGGAGTTATATTAAAAATTATCCCGGCACTTCCAAGCTTTAGAATGGCATGAGTGGACGTGAAAACCAATGTTTGTTTACAGAAGCAAAGGAAGCAAAGTTTACTTACTTTAGCAAAGGCAAATCAGTCTCTTCTTGGTTTATATCGAAATCCTCCGACATTTTTCTTTGCAAATCCTCGTTTTGAACTTCTGATTCTTTTCTGTTGTTTTGTTTTGGTTTCTCCACAACATGTTTGCGTTCGTCACGTCTGAGTGGCTTATGCGCAACGCCAACATCATACGCCATTTGCCCGGAGGGATTTCCGTGTACAACTGTTACCACAAACTAGATTAGATTAGATTAGATCTGTGGGAACCTTTTCACAAGATGTGAAGTACGTATCACTGCATTTTCCAACAGAAATGAACACTAGAACACTAGAACAATGAACACACGTCACGGAGCACTAGAGTTAAAGGATAACTCCACTTCCAGAACAAAAATTTACAGATAATGTACTCACCCCCTTGTCGTCCAAGATGTTCATGTCTTCAGTTGTAAAGAAATTGTGCTTTTTGAGGAAAAAAAATTTCTCCATATAATGGACTGATATGGTGCCCCGAGATTGAACTTTCAAGATGCAGTTTAAATGCGGCTTCAAACGATCCCAAATGCAGTTGTAAACAATCCCAGCCAAGGAAGAAGGGTCTTATCTAGGGAAACGATCGGTTATTTTCATAAAAATAATACAATTTATATACTTTTTAATCTCAAACGCTCGTCTTGTCCTGCTCAGCCTGAACTTAGGTTATGTCAAAAAACGTATTTTCTCCCTCAACTTCAAAAATCGTTTCAAAATCATCCTACATCGCTGCAGAAGTACCGACCTAGTCTATGCAAAGTAAACATAAAAAGATCAAACACCCTTAACAAAAAAGGTAAAACAGCTATATAGGATGCTTTTGAAGTTGAGGGAGAACATGAGACGGGAATTCAGGAAGAGTAAGAAAAGACAAACGTTTGAGATTAAAAAGTACATAAATTGTATTATTTTTATGAAAATAACTGATCGTTTTGCTAAATAAGACCCTTTTTCCTCAGCTGGGATCATTTACAACCGCATTTGGGATCGTTTGCAGCCGCATAAACTGCATTTTGGAAGTTCAAACTCGGGGCACCATAGCAGTCCATTATATGGAGAAAAATCCTGAAATGTTTTCCTCAAAACACAATTTCTTTACGACTGAAGAAAGAAAGACATCAACATCTTGGATGACAAGGGGGTGAGTACATTATCTGTAAATCTTTGTACTGGAAGTGGACTTCTCCTTTAAAGCGCCATTCATCTGACGTCTGAAGTCAGATCTGTGTTGATACGTACAAAACCAACGTCACTTAAAACATACCATATGTACGTCCATCTGTTTCGGTGGAAAAGAAACGAACATTCTCAGTGGACTTTTCACATCGAATATGTCACGAAACATATATTGCAATACCTATTTCGCATCTTGTGAACATGTTCCCACAGGTACGTTTTCATCACGAGATCATTAAAAAAAAAATATCTCGATTGAATCGACTGAAGTGAAGGGTTTACTGAGGTGGAACCCTTCAGGTTATTTTATAAATCTCTTCGCAAATTCATTAGTACTTCGAACACGGCAATTACCACTCTTCAGATCTCCCACAGGATAATTAATAAAGCAGGGGGCACCTGCATATTGCACCACTGTCCATAAACCCCTCTTTAAAAAAAATCAGAACGGAAGCACACAGTTTCCTTAATCTCAGCACATCTGCCTCACATCTTGCCGGATTGTCTAAAGCCTCGATTCTCCCCGCAGACTAAAAGGTAAACATAACATTTTGCCGGCTTGTTGTTAACTAAAGCAATAAGTGCAGCCCCCGGGCAGTGTTTACACTCGTACCTGCAACCCCTCGACTGCACTGGCCTCAGACTATTCTCCCAGTGCATGTCCTCCAAACCCCCAATGCCTGGTCTTCAAACAGAGCTCGAGACTAGCACAAAGCAAACAAGGCCTCGGTTCAACTTGGCAGCATTGAGCGCAAGGGGTTTGCCTGCAGATACCACAAAATAAATGCGACTGTGGCGTTGCATAACACTGACAAGAACAAGACTTTCTTTAGACCAGCAAAGGGATGGTTTAAAACTCCAAACATCACTGCCTCCCTGCAGGGATGGCTTTTGGGCCTCTAAACGAGCCAGACGAATGATCACAAATCAATGCTTTTTTATCAAACTTCACGACCGTGAGACAAAAGAAAAACGCTTTTTCTAACTCCACATTGAAGCGGGTCCTTGATTAACCTCAAATAACGGCTAATTTTAGACCTTCTAGGTGGGCTCATATTCCATTCTTTTGGCCGGCATCCATGACAATAGCATCATTTATAAACATGAACATCCAGATGGTGACAGGCATCAAAGCCAAACCAGCTCCCCTGTAATCTGCACACCGGCTTCAACTCGCAATACCTCCATTAAAATGAATAACATGCTGTTACTGCTGCCCATCCCTCCCCTTCAAAACAAACTCTGTAATTCGCCCACAAGCGAAAGACAGCTTAAAAATAAGGTCTGCGACTTGCGACCTGTACAAAACGTTGTACGGCTAGCAGACTCTGGTACAACCTCATTTAAGACAGCGTTTAGAAAAATAACTGAATTAATGATTTTAATCAACTGCCTCTGGCTTGCTTCAAAACTATTAACTAGCTTAAATTGGGAACTTTTTTTGTGTCTACAGCGTAAAATGCATTCTTTTGTTATCACAAAAAATTACAAGCACATTAAAGTTTTTTATATGCAAACTCAGGCTGGGCTACATGAAGTTTAACACAAAATACTGTACTCTCTGACAGCGACAGGCAAAAAGGGTAAAAATTAATTTGGGGTCAGTAAGACTTTCTTTTTTTTTATTCAGCATGGGTGCACTAAATTGATCAAAAGTTACAGACATTTATAATAATAAGAAATGTTTCTTAAGCAGCATATTAAAATGATTTCTGAAAGATCATGTGACAGAAGACGAGTAATGATGCTGAAAATTATATATGTATACATATATATATTTACATAACTTTCCCTTTATAGCACCTAATCATTTATGTTTCCGTGTGACCCCCCCCACCTCTCTGCATGAGATACAATTTTAATAAGCAGAGGTATCATCCATCTATCTATCCGTGAGTGTCACCTCAGTTCTCTTTTGGGGATAATGTTCTTATTGTATGCAGTCCTCTGGGTGGTGGAAGTCATGCTGTCTTTACTCAGAAAAGCAGAGGGAGAGAGAACTGGGGGATTAGAGCGTCCGACCTCCCAGCGCCAACTATCAAACGCTCCTGTAGGCCCCGAACGGGACTGAGGAGTCAGCAACACTGTTATTTCCTGTTACCTGCGGACCACGAAGCACTAGGCCAAGCACATACAAATGTGCTCAATTACGAAGCTGCATGTGATGAATGTATTCTGGTTAATTTTCAAAGAGAACCGTGCCTTGTGATTAACCGCAGAATAACAACTACTAAAAAGGAAATAAGGAGTTTATGTAGCGGGTCCAAGTGCAAAGCGGATGTAAAAACTACTGCTTTTCACAAACAGGGTACAAAGCTGAAATGCTTAAAAAAAAAAAAAGAAAGAAAGAAAGAAAGAAAGAAAGAAAGAAAGAAAGAAAGAAAGAAGGAAAGAAAGAAAGAAAGAAATTTTAAAAATGAAAAGTGGTCCATTAAAAGAAAATGCTCAATTACTAATCTCAAAAGGAAGGTTACAATTAAGGTTATATGAGTCATTTATTTTATTTTATTTTATTTTATTTTATTTTATTTTATTTTATTTTATTTTATTTTATTTTATTTTATTTTATTTTATTTTATTTTTTTATTTTTTATACATTTATTAATTTATTAATTTATTGGTTACAAATTACCCTGTTAGTAAAATTTGGAACATCTAAATACAGTTTTAAATCCTGATGATTGATTCTGTTACTGTCCAGAAAAAAACAAACAAACAAACAAACAAACAAACAAACAAATAAAAATAAATAAATTAATAATAATAATAATAAAAATAATTACAGCAACAATAATAATAATAAATTAAAATGAACAGAAGTGAACATTAATTAGATACAAAATACAATGAGTAACAGGGCTGAAAATGTAGCCTCATTGGTTGATTGGTTGGTTAGTTAGTTAGTTAGTTAGTTAGTAAAATTTGGAATGCCTAAATGCAGGTTTAAATCCTCATTATTGATTTTGTTACTGTCCAGAAATACTACTACTACTACTACTACTACTACTACTACTACTACTAATAATAATAACAGAAATGAAAATGAAAATGAACAAAAATTTACATTAATTAGATACAAAATAAAATGAATAACAGTGTTGAAAATGTAGCCTAATTAGTTAGTTAGTTAGTAAAATTTGGGACATCTAAATGCAGGTTTAAATCCTGATTATTGATTATGTTACTGTCTAAAAATAATAACAATAATTTAAAAAAAGAAATGAAAATGAACAAAAATGAACATTAGATAAAAAAATAAAATAGGTAAAGTGTTAAAAATTTACCCTAATTAGTTAGTTAGTTAGTTAGTTAGTTAGTTTGTTTGTTTGTTTTAGTAAAATTTGGGATGTCTAAATGCAGGTTTAAATCCTCATTGTTGATTCTGTTATCGTCCAGAAAGAATAATAATAATAATAATAATAATAATAATAATAATAATAATAATAATTTTAAAAGAAAAAGAAATTAAAATGAACAAAAATGAACATTATTTAGATACAAAATAAAATGAGTAACAGGGTTAAAAAGTTTGCCTTATTAGAGTTTTAAATCCTGGTTATTGATTCTGTTACTGGCTAGGTAATGAATGTTGGGTTTAGTTATGAAAAAATGATTTACTTTAACTTATTTTTCAATAATTAAAGAAAAAAAACATCTGATTGATCATTATTTCTTACAATAACAGGGTGGACTTGCATTAATGATAAAAATAGATATCTTGTGTATACAGCTACCTTTTTAAGCTAGAGTTTATGCTAGAACTTAACTAACAATTAAAAAAAAGGTTAAACTTGTCCCTCAAAATACAAAATTAAAACAAAATGAAGGTAATGAGACAGTGTGTTATTTTGTCTATTTAATATGCGTGTCAAGATCACCTTTATAGTATTTGCTCATTGGCAACAAATGCTAAATGCTACCAGTTGTAGCTGTTTTCACTATATCAGAGGTTTTCTCACAAAACGTATGTTTAAAATAGAGCACAATACTTCTCACACGATACAGTCTTTCATAGACATCTGGCTGATGCACATGTGCTTTCTCAATAGGCATTCACTGACCTTGCCGTTCCTCATCTGGAACCCTCAACAATAGGTAATAAGGATCTTCCCTGAACATCTACTTGGTTTAAGAACGTGGCTTCTGACCTACAGTATACTGCACTGAGAGCTGGGGAAAGAGAGGCCCATCTGTCTATGTGAGACACACAGTGCCCTTAACAGACTGCGAACAGCCCTCACACTCCCTCTGCCTCCTCTGGGGACGTGAGAGGACTGGACAGAGGCTAGTCAGCAAGTGCCAGGTCTGTCCAAGGTCCAGGGGCACTTCTGGACCCATCAGCCCCTGCTGCTGGGAGCAGACTCAACTCTCAGAGCCCTAATATGGAGAGTCATTATCTGTGGACTTCCTGCCTGTGATCTTAACCTCATACAGTGACGGCGAATGAGAACCATGAAGTTTATTAGAAAACTACCAGGGGGAACTAATGCGAGAGCGCTCGTCCTCTTCATCCTGGACCTGCATGTAAAATCTTAAGTAAATTAAGCCACGCCCCCACGCCCACAAATTCTTATCAGAGATCACAATTTCTCAGGGTGCGAAGGAAGACGTTGGCAAACGAAGGCTTGGGGAAACAACCCTTCATATATGCTTCTAGGAATCTGATGGTATCGATGTTTTTGGCACCTAATCTGGAGATCAGTGTTCCAATGTGAAAGAGAGATAAGCAGGGAGATCTGTGTCTAAAAGTCAGAAAAAAGAGCTAAGAGCCATTAGACGAAAGCCTTATCCCTCTACGCCTAGAACACAGGGACGGACTGGCACTGGAAAACAGCCCGGGATCAATGACAGCCTATCACAACGCACAGCAGATAATCCCCCACTATATCTATCACATGTGCGTAAAAATAACACAAAATATTATATGCATAAAACTACACTAAATATTGTATTATACACTGTACGCTACATTATCTACAATAGTTCATATGTAGGATAAGAGGTTAAAAATGTTATATAAACAGTACAAAAAAGTATATATTGGCTGAATCCTATTTAGAAACCTTTTTTTTCTCAGTATGTTAAAAAGAAAACATGCATACCTTCAGAAAATATTCAGATCATTAATTTTAATATTTCAATAAATGTTATAAAAGCCTTTAATTTATGGTCATTTTGGTTACTAGTTACTATGTTACTAAAATTCAGGATATAAAAAAATAAAAATAAAATCCTCCAAAAATAAAATCTATATAAAATATTTATTTTGCTGCAGCTTTAAATATAAATCAGAATACATAATTCTAATACAATTTTAAAACTACACTACCAGTCAAAAGTTTTTGAACAGATTTTTTTTTTTTTTTTTTTAAAGAAGTCTCTTCTGCTCACCAAGCCTGCATTTAATTTATCAAAAGTACAGCCACAGTAAATTTATATATAAAATTAAAATTAAACATTTTGAAATATTTTACTATCTAAAATAACTGTTTTAAAGAAGACTCTTCTGCTCAACAAGCATTTAATTTATCGAAAGTACAGTCAAAACAGTAAAATTATATATAAAATTAAAATTAAACATTTTGAAATATTTTTACTATTTAAAATAACTGTTTTAAAGAAGTCTCTTCTGCTCAACAAGTCTGCATTTATTTTATCAAAAGTACAGCCACAGTAAATTTATATATAAATTAAAATGAAATATTGTGAAATATTTTTACTATTTAAAATAACTGTTTTAAAGAAGTCTCTTCTGCTCTACAAGCATGCATTTAATTTATCGAAAGTACAGTCAAAACAGTAAA
>JAHKKF010534767.1:0-10522 GCA_019740295.1 Labeo calbasu
CCCCAGGTCCCAGCCCATGACGCAGGTCCCTGCTCTGCCCTGGAGGACCCCGGCGCCTCCTGCTCTGCCTCCTGTTCCGCCCTGGAGGGTTCCTGCGCCTTCTGCTCCGCCTCCGCCCTGGAGGGCTCCAGCGCCTCCTGTTCCGCCTCCGGCTCCGCCCTGGAGGGCTCCTGCGCCTCCCGTTCCGCCTCCGGCTCCGCCCTGGAGGGCTTTTGCGTCGCCTGCCCCGCCTCCGGCTCCGCCCGGGAGGGCTTTTGCGTCGCCCGCTCCGCCTCCGGCTCCGCCCTGGAGGGCCTTTGCCCAGCTGGTTCTGCCTCAGTCTCCTGGACCCCCCCACCGCTCCCCTGGACTGTTTTTTTTTCTGTTGTTTCTGTTGGAGCGTCTGGAAGCCGCTCCTTGGGGGGGGGGCTATGTCACGAATCTGGTCGGTGCTCTGCGGACTACCCACCACCAGATGTCTCTCTTACCTTTTTCGTTCACGCCTGACTGTCACTCTGTATCTCGGACTGCATCTCCTATCCTCCACCGCACTGATTGCGTCAGCCCCCGTGACCAATCAGGCTTTCTATAAAAGCCCCAGACCTTCCCAGTTCATGTTACGGATTGTAGTTTCCCAGTGTTTCCCAGTGTTTCCTAGTGTTTCCTAGCGTTTCCCAGTGTTTATCGGATCTCTCGTCTGTCTGACCATTCTCTCGGATCACCCTTCACGGACATTGTTTGCTCCCGATTGGACTTACGCCTGTTTCACGGAGTCCTATTGTGCTTCGCCTACGATATTCCTGTCTGCTATGTTGTTTGACCCTGCCAGTTCGACCATGTATCTGTCTCGTCCCAATAAAAGCTCGCATGTGGATCCGCTCGTCTCTCGTCACTCACTCTCCTTTACAATAGGGGAGAGCAGGGATGGTTGCAACACTTTTTGCATTTCTTTAGTTTCTCAGAGACTGTTTGTATTAGAAAACCAAAATTTTAATACAATAAAGCCATATCTGTCAGTTACTCACCCACATTGCTGCAACATGTATACATATGATAATATACGTACAATTTACACTTGAAGTGAAATGTTGCAAAGGACAGCTGCAATATTCTTTAAAATGTAATTAAATCATTCTTAAATATCATTTTGCAATTTTTTTTTTATCTTATTTGTGCGCAGACAGGGTCTTCAATAAGGTAAATTGGATGTATAAAACCAAAGAATAGTAAATGGAAAAACATTCTCAAGTAACAAGTAGATGTTTAACCTATTCACTTAAATATAAAGGAGAGATACCCAAATATTGAAAGAGGTTTATTAATCCATAAAATTACAATTATGTAATGTTATGGCAAGCTTTTAAATCAATGTTGTGATAAGGGACAGTGTGTTTTATCATGGCTATCAGTGCAGGGACAGTTGCAACACATTGTTGCAACCATCCCTACACTGATAGCCATCATAAAACTTGGTATATTAGCTTGACACAATATCATTTAGAAGCTCAGTTAATGTTATGTTTTTACAGTGCGTCACACAAACAGCTTAGACACTATGACCAAAAATCTATATTTAAATCTATATTTTAAAAAAAAAAACACTTTTTTACCATGAAAATGATTTTTGGTAGAAGGAATGGTCACATGTGGCTGATTTCTTCTAGGAAGGATGAGGGGCCAGAAAAGCATGTGCAGTATGATTATCATCACTGCAACTTATTCCTGCTTGAAGAAATAAGCCATGTTGCAACTGCCCCTTGTTGCAACCGTCCTCACTCTCCCCTACTGTACATTCAGAAGTCAAACAGTGTTTTGTATAACCACAATATAACAAACTGAATTTGGCTTATTGTCTGTGCCAGAAACCAATTAGTTTTCAGTTCTTTTTAGGATTAATCACAATAAAATAAAATAAAATAAATAAAAGGAAAATGATTTTCTAAAGTTGCACATTTAAGGTTTGACTGGATAGATCCTTCAGTTACTTTTATAGAGTTCATCTAAGAAAAAGAGAGCAAACTGGCTTAGCTAAATCTAATTGTACCCCTCATTCCACCCCTCGGTATGTAGTACAGAGTCAAAAATGGGTTTAATGTACATCCTTGAGCTAATTAAGCACTTTCATTATAGCATTCCATAGCCAGTGGAGTCATATGACTCTGATCAGACCGTTTATCGCTGGATAAGTCTGCTGAATAAGCTACAGACTTTATAGGCCAGTTATGAGCCATTGAACTTATTATTACAACTTACTATATTAGCAAATAAAGTTTTATGCATAAATTCAAAAATTTAAAGATGTGTCCAATGAGTGTTTTAATGAGAGTAATTGAAGCGTCAATCTAATTGCAGCTTTATTCCAATGAAGAAAGTGAAGATATCCAAAAACGTAGGAAAAAACTACAACAAAGTAAACTGCCAACACAACAACTTTACTCTTAGTGAAGACAAGAACTGACTATTAACAAAGGAAAAGGAAGACTATATGCACAGACAAGATGATAATTAACTAATCTAGAAACAGGGGAGCATAATCAAAAATCATAGACCACGGAGAGCCAGAAACCAAGGTGGATCCAGAGGAAGTAGCAGGGTGACATCACATGCTTAGATGACCAGAGTGGAGCCAGAAAATAGGAGGACTGAGATTGAAAAGGTGGGACTGAGACTGAACAGAGGAGCTGGAGGGATGGAGGACCCAGATGGAAGCGGATCAATAGACTATGGCACAGCAGGAAGGATGAGAAAATCGAGTGATCCATAAGGATGACGGACAATTGTGGAATCAATGGATTGAAGACCGATCCACAAATGCAAAAGCTTAACATAACTTAGTTAAGATACAAACTTAACAGAAAGAAAATAAAAGAAAGAATGTATACGCAGGCTTAGGCTCACTGCCACCTGTTGGCTTTAGAAAAACAGTGAGCAGTGAGCAATATGCATTTAAAGTGGTAAATATAGAAGGAATATGTCAAAGTATGTGCCAGACTGCCAGCTGGTGACACTATGACTATAACTGGATATTGGCATTTAGATGTCTTCAGGTCAGCCAACATATGAAGTTTGGTGCAGATTGAACATGTTTGAGTTAGTGCAAAGCATGACATAACCTAACAGGTGATGCTATAACTATAACTGCATATTGTCATGGACTCTTACCAAACATGCAAAGTTTGATGCAGATTGTACACTGCATGTTTAAATCACTGTAAAACAAGCCATTTCCTGTTGCCAGCAGGTGGTGCTATAATTATAATGGAGTATTGGCCTTTGGATGTGTTCAGGTCAGGACTCTTATCGAATGTATGAAGTTTGGGGCAGATTGGACATTTTATGGCCGAGTTAAAACAACTTTAATTCCAATGGAACATCAAACTTTGTCACACCGCCATTGACACACCCTTTAATAAAAAACTCAAAAGCTTTGCAATTTCACAACATCACAAAGGCCTTTAGATTAGATTGACCAAATAAAATGTTGATGTCATGAAATCTCTAGGAGGAGTTTGTTATAGCGTAAAACATGTCACTTCCTGTTGCCAGCAGGTGGCGCTATGGCTATAACTGAATATGGTTATGGGCATGTGTTCAGGACAGGACTTTATGTGAAGATCGGATATTGTATGCCTGAATTATAACTACTTCCTTTTTCACTGTGAAACATCAAAGTTTGTGAGGCTGCTACAGACACACCCTCCAATGAAAGCTCAATTTAACGTCACAAGGGGCTTTAGATTACACTGACCAAATTTGGTGTTGATCTGTTTAAATCTCTAAGAGGAGTTCATTTAAATGCAACGCCTGAAAATGGCAAAAACGACACAAAACTTGCTGAGAAAATTCTAAACTTTCGACTTTCGACTTTGTACCGAGACACTTTTTTGTAGTTATTGATGTGTTACATGTATCTACCGAATTTCGTACATAGCTCAAGGGGCACTTTGTTGAAATTTTATAGGTGGCACTATGGAGCAATTTTCCCACACCCACTTCTGAAACCCAATTCAGATGTCAATTTTCAGCACTTTTGGTGTGTGTGCAAAGTTTCATGAGTTTTCGAGCATGTTTAGGCGTTTAAAAATCCTATTTATTTTGAAAAAAGATGCTTGGGTGCTCGGGCCCTAACAAGAGAAATGGGAAATAAGTACAGGGAATGTGAAAACAAATAAAACAGTACAAAACAGTACTTCAAATTAAGAGTCTCTTTTTTTTTGTTTTAATAATACACTAAATAATTGCAAGAAAACAAAGGTCTTCTACTCTTCACTCTAGATTTTTTTTAAAGAAATTCCTATGTGATCCAATATGTTTGTTAAAATTCTAGCTTAACTGCATTTTGATTTTTATATTTTCCAAATATGTTTTCCAGTCTAGAAAGAATCTTCATCCTTGACAGAATTTTTTACAATTGTTAAAGTTTTTATAGGCAAAATAATGACATTTTGTGCATGACCAAAGAGCAATTTGTTACCAGACTAGGAAGGATATTTTTATAGCACACTAAGCTGTTTTGAATCTGTGATTTCATAAGCCCTGGCTGGATAAATAAAGTCTCCTTTGTTTCTTGTTTAGTAGGTTTGGTCTGAGAGGTTGTGATTTTGGTTCTGGTCTTGAGAGGACAGGGCTTGTTTTATTTTGCTTCACAGTCTTGTAACTCCCTATATGTTTCCTTGCATATCTTGCATGTCCCTCAAATAAGATATTTTTCTTGCTTACGTCAAAATTGTTCTTTATCTGCTTTGTTATTTTACATACCAGTTCATTATAATACAGTTCAAGTAAAGTAAAACTTCTCCAAATAGTTAGAGGATCTCATGCATATAATGAAAATCAAGATATTTTAAAAACATTACACTTTTCAAGACATAGGAAATGTTCAAGTGTTCAAGACATGGGAAATGTGAGAGAAATGCAGTTGTTTTGAGTGTTGTTTTACACTCTGAAAGTGTTTTTGAACAGTCAAAACCACTTTCAGTGTTCCAATGGTGATTATTAACCCTGCTTTATTAACAGTCAAGCTCTCCCTGAAAGTTTGGTAAAAAAAAAAAATGTTTTTTTTTTTTTTTTTTTTGAATTATTATTTGTTTGTTTGTTTTGTTTCAAGAATGTATGTTAAAAAGTAAGTATGTTAGAAAAAAAAAAAAAAAAAAAAAAAAAGAGAACCATGCGCTTTGCATGAGGGAAAGAACATTTAGTCGCTTAATTAAATGGCATGTGGCCCTGACGGCTAGCATCACTCAAATCAGTTCTCTTGCCCACAGCTACATCTCAAACACGTGGAAAAGCTTGTGATAAGCTTCAATTACACTAAAAAGAAAAAAGCCAAGACAGTAGATAATGGATTGTGAAACTGATAATAGGCAAAAAAGAAAAAGTGGAAGAATGTAAAATTGTACAAATTAAAAGAACTTCTTAGATTTAAGAATGAAATTGAGATGAAATAAAAAGTTAGTCTGTGGTTCAGATTTAAATAATAATAATAATAATATTCACCACATTGTTCAAAAGAATTAGGACTTAGCTAATTTCTTTGTGGGAAAGAAAAAAAACAATTGCTGTTTTTACAAAAGGGATTTCTCATTAAAAACAGTGTTTGTTGAAACTTAAACTGTAATTACCACTGCTTTGCAAGCTTTGATGATTGATTTACTACAGGCTTTTTTTTCTTACTGCAGCATTAATAACATTAAAAATATTTTCATAAAACAAATTCCAAACTAAAAATAAATTAACATTAAAAAAACACACTCCTAAAGAATGCATGCATTACTGAATGAGGACTATGCCCTAACAGTTTTTGATCAGATCTTCATTCACATTAACTTTGAATTGATATCTTTTGTGATTCTGCAGAGGATAAGCATTTTGGAGAATCGATGAACGGGTGGATATCTAATCCTCAGGCACGTGCAGAAGGGGGTGCTTTGGGGGCTCAAGCCCCTACTTTTCCCCCCAAATTAACAAAAGTGCCCCTGTCTCAACAATTCAAAGGCAATTTGTTGTATTGACCACAATATTGTTGATAACAATAATATTGTGTTCAATACAACAATATGCTTTTGAATTATAACTATTATGACAATGAGTACAAAACAAAAATGAATAGCTCAAAACTCAAAAAATTATTTGTACTTATATTTATCAGTTTGAGATGTCATTGCTATTGTGTTGCTGTAGATTGTGTGTGTCTTAAACAAGCTCAAATTTCATTACACAATGTGAAGAAGCGGTATCTTCCTGGACTTATTTATCAGTTAGTTGAAAACAATGTAGCCACTGTCTGTTTTATTTTTTTTTTAACTTTGGATATTTTAACATCATATATTCAACAAACATGAAATGGCTAAAATGGAAGACGCTGCATTGTTGCATTACAAAAGTAAATTTACTCTTATGTACAGCATATCAATGTACCATTTGATTATACTGATAGTTTTATCAAATGCTAATCACTGTGGTAATTGTTAAATTTTAATTACTCTGTATAGAAATGCCACTTTTCTTTACATTTGAGCCCCTGCCCCGAGGAACTCTCTGCACATCCCTGCTAACTGCTTATCAGGTGGTCTTTAAAAGTGTTTCCCAAACTGGGTGCTGGCTAGGGGTTATCTCTGCTCTTTTTAATATTTGAATGTTGATGTATTAATGTAAATGATTTGTTCCAAAGATGTAAACCTTAAACAAAGTAAATGGCTCAAATCAGTTAAACAAAGTTGTTAACCCAAAAACGTTTTCCCCTCTTTGTGAATGACAGATGTTTCATTTTGAAAAGTTATGTTTCATTTTCTTTTCTTTTTTCTTTTCTTTTTATTTATTTATTTATTATTTTTATTTATTTTTTTTTTTGGAATGAGGAAATTAATGAGGACTGATGGTAAAATTACAGTTAACATTATGGGGTGCCTTAATTTAGAAACAAAAAAATCAAAAATACACTTTGTTCAAACGCTTTTTTATTTTATTGAAAAAAAAAAAAATCAGACAAAGACTTTTGCGGCTAGCAGTTAATCAGATCTAATTCTCTCAGACAGTAGTATCTAAGAGTATTTTCTGTAAACTTGAAGAGAGGTAAAGTCATTGAAGACGCTATTTGCTGAGAATAATTGGGCATAGGCGTTCACATCAACCTAGATGCTCCTCTACGTGTTTCCTACAAAACATCTCTAGAAGTAATTACTCACATTGCAAAGAACCACGAACAAAAAATCATTTCTTTGAGCGTCTTGCGCAGCTCCTGACTGCGATACGCGTAAATGAGAGGGTCTATAAGCGAGTTGCAAATGATAAGAATTAGAAATAGGTTGAAATGACTGAAATAACACTTGCAGTAAGGATTTGTGGGACAGGTGAGGATGAGGATGAGGTGAAGAAAGAACGGCCCCCAGCAGATGACGAAAACTCCGAGCAGGATGGTGAGAGTGATGGCTCCTTTCATGCTAGTGGCTTGCCGACGACTCTTATGTAGAGCCATGATGCGTCTGGAGTGGACGTGCGCCAGGATAAACATGTGCAAGTACAGAACCGCCGTGAACACCAACGTCACCCCGAAAAATGTGACGAGACAGGCGATGACCGCGTTATCAGTGTGATAAACGATAAATAACGAGCTCGAGGTGATGCTGGTGAGCCACACCACCGCGATAATGGCCACAGCGCGCTGCGTGGTCATGATGCTGTGGTACCGGAGCGCGTAAAAGATGGTGATATAGCGGTCCGCCGCAATAGTGCACAGGAAAGACAATGAGGAAACGACAGAACTGCATATCATAATGTCAATCACATTGTCTAAGTGCTGTAACATCTTTGCCGTGACGAGCAGCAGCCCATGCTCCGTCAATAACATGAAGAGCGTCTCCACCACATTACTGACACTCACCAGCATGTCAGACACCGCCAGACAGCAGATGAAATAATACATTGGCGAGTGGAGATTCCTGTTCTTGATGATGGCCACCACCACCAAGATGTTTTCCACCAAACTGATCAAGCCGAGCATTAGAAACAACTCCTGAGGGATCATGATTTGGGCGATTCCTGTGGCATTCATGTCGCCGAGCGATGCGTTCAAAGTTATGTTATTGTCAATATTATACAAGTAGTCCATGTGTTTCATGCTGAAGTGATGGCGCGACGAGTCGTTCATGCTGCTTCAGTTAATGTCCGTTCTCATTAAGTTCTTGTGAGCCTGCTGGATGTTATTTTCCTTCAGCACACCTTTGATGTTAAAGCAGAGAGTTTCAGTCACCATTATCAATTAAATAAAGTTAAAAATATATTTGTATTTTAATATATTTTAATTGAAGCGAATACATCTATAAAAAACGAACACGAACAGTTTTACCTTTCAATATTACTGCTGCATAGAGCCCAGTTTAAGTCCGCAGACACGCGCTCTTTACTGGGCACCGCCTCAGACTTGGCATTTGATGGCTCCCTTGTCAAAATCAAATTATTGTTCGGACCATTAATAGTAGTAACGTTTTGTGCTTTACGTTTTGTAATCATTTAGATTCTATCGCGTTTTCAAGATTTAAAACTCACAAATGTAGTAATATTACAGTTGTGCGAGACAAAAACAACAACAACAACAACAACAACAACCAAACAAAAACGCAAGGTGCTCCTCAGAGAAGGTAGCGGTGACAAAAATAAATAAACAAATAAATAAACAAAAAAGTAGCGCCTTTTATTGATTCCGTGTCGTCGCCTCTGCAATGAAGATGATCACCTCTTTCCCCACTGTCTCTCCCTCTTCCCTTTCGACCACATGACACAAACCCACATATGTTAAATGCTTAGTGTGCTCTCTAAACTTAAGCTTTAGGCACATCACACATCACGTGGTTGTCCGTCAGAATGTAGCTTAACGAGAAACATTTTAAATACGCTAGTATAATTCGCAACTCTTAGTAATTTATGACAATAATTGACTATCAATATGAAAATAGAATAAAATAAAATAAAAAACAACAGAAAAATAGTTGAAAAAACACATCAAAAATGTTGTTTTTTTGTTTTCAACAGTTGTCAGGCCATGCAATTTTTAAAAAAAAGTGTTCAGACTGTTATTTATATTGTCATAACCAGCGTTGGGAAAAATTTCTTTTAAAAGTAATACATTACAATATTTCATTACTTCCTGAAAAAAAAAAGTAATTATGCTTGTAGCTACACTGGTCTAAATAAATGAGAGCCACGCTTCGTAATGATGTCTTTTGCTGTTTATTTGTCTCTCTTTCTTTTATCTGTCCCTCTCTTTTCAGCAGACACCTTGAAAACTAGAAATAAAGCATACAATATTTAAAATATGCATTTTTCCAAGTCCTTTTTCACAGTCTCTCAATTAAATGTCCGCTGATATGCATATGAACATGTACGACATATCCGAATCCGATAACATCACTCTTTACACATAACATTCTTGTCTTAGGACAACTTTGATGAACTTTTTTTTTTTTATCCACTTCAAATGTTGACTACTGTACATTCAAACAGAAACATAAATGTGCACAACTCTGTGAAAAACATGTCTCTGACATTTACACTCCCACCAAATTACTATAATTTATGAGGAAGTTTATGTAAATGTTTGAATAAATTTAGTAATTTCACAAACCAAATATTAGAACCATATATCTCTGACTCTTGGTTCAAGACTACCAGTTAAACTTGTGACACTTAAACTCTCAAAATCAGTCATTACATCATATTTACTTGTTCTCTACAAGTACCACTAATTTATGAATAGGACATTCAAGATGATTGTCAGTCGTTGACCTTTTTCCCTAACTTCCTACTTCCTATTTGTATTTTGGCCTTTCGCACCAGTCTGTCTTCATCTGTACAAACATCAAGCACTCATCCAAGTCTCCATTCATTGCAGGGAAGCGCTTCTTCCTTGACAATGACAACATCTCCAATCTATATGTTTCGTCTTGGAGAGTGGCACCGTTGTTTACCAGGTATTCCTTCCTCCATCTACTCCAAAATTGCTGTGTCAGATATTGCACTCTTCACCACCTTTTCCTCGCATACAGATCTTCTGGTTCAAATTTCCCTGGTGGCGGCAGAGGGACAGAGGATTTCATGGTGAGTAAATGGTTTGGGGTAAGCGCTCTAACCCCTTGGGATCATTGATGGTATCTGTGGTGAGTGGGCGGCTGTTTATGATTGTCATGGCTTCATAGAGGAAAGTTCTCAATTGTGACCCTGGATCACAAAACCAGTCATAAGGCTCATTTTTTCAAAATTGAGATTTATACATCATATTAAAGCTGAATAAATAAGCTTTCCATTGATGTATGGTTTAGGATAGGACAATATTTGGCCGAGATACAACTATTTAAAAATCAGGAATCTGAGGGTGCCAAAAAAGCTAAATATTGAGAAAATTGCCTTTAAAGTTCTTTAAATAATGTTCTTAACAATGTATATGACTATTAAAAAATTAAGTTTTCATACATTTACAGTAGGAATTTTACAAAATATCTTCATGGAACATGATCTTTACTTAATTTCCTAATGATTTTTGCCATAAAAG
>JAHKKF010534768.1:5647-18928 GCA_019740295.1 Labeo calbasu
CTGCTCATTCATTTCTCTTATAACATGCATAAAAATGACACTTCGAGTAGTAAACTTGTTTTTCTCCCCTTGATTTTAATCGTTCATAAGTTCTTTTTTTTTTCCTGCCGTTCTAAATCCAGACAGTTGTTTGTTCCTTTCCGTCTCGCACTCTGTTTGAACAGTCTCTCTTTAATGCAGCACTGGCCTCAAATAATACATACCAAACTGTATATTTATCATTCTCCATATAAGTTCAGCTCAGTACCGCATGGGAGAATATAATATTTATATCAAAAATACTGTGGAACCGTGTGTATTTTGAGGCTTCAGAGTGCCGCGAAACATTAACTTACATATAACCAACTCAAAAATATGACGCTTTAAACCATATTGTACTCTTCTTCTTAGACAACATACGTAAATGTACATATATTAAACCAATGAATACAAATGTTTACCTACCAAATTTGTTGATTAAGAACATTTTCAAACTCTGTGGAGAAGCTCACCATGATGGCTGACCAACATCTTCTTATTGCAACAGTCTTCACGAGATCTTGCGATAAGTGATGTTAAGAACGTGATTTCGTTATTAAACTGATTCAGCACATTTTTTTAAGTTGAGAGGGCAAATAAAAACGTTTTGTCAAGCTGAGACGGTAAAACTTAAAATATTTTGTTGAATGAACAAATTCAGAAGCTGCAAGTTGTGGCAACTTAAAAAAAATAATTGAACCAACTGAACTGTACACATTGTACACTATATACAGTGTATAATTCAATTATTTTCTTTTCTTCTCGTGCTCCATTTAAATTGAGAGAAGCAATGTGAAGTTCTCTCATCAAAGGGAAGTAGATGATACACAAGAAACACACAGAAAAAAAAGAACATCTCATAAAAGTGTAATTTTAAGATTTGTCACTGCCAACAGTTTGTAAACTGGATGTTTACTTTGAGTCAGAAAAGAGACCTCTTGATCAGAAAAGAGGCCTTCACTCCTAAAGGTTTTTGCTCTCTCAACAAACTGCTAAAAATACTCAGCAATGCGCACATTCCTTGCGTTCTTAGTTACTCTCAAGAAGAGCTTGATGTCATCTACATTATAAGATTGACTCTGTCCCTCATCTTGAGACTGACTGAAGGAAATAGTACATTCTGAAAGATCAGTTTCACTCTCAGTATCAGTTTTACTCAAATCAATATTGTCCATCTGTTTGCTATAATGGCGGTGTTTCATTCTCCTTTTTTGTGGAGTCTTGAAAACACACTCATCTTGCTATCTCAATAAACAATGATCCCCTACCAGCTCCATGTCTTGATTCCTGTCAGAACTCTGGTTATCACCTGAGCCATTAGCTGACTGCAGCATATCAGATACAGAACCTTCTTCCAAAGCAACCATAGCCACTCGTTCTTCTCCCATTTGCTTTGAAGCTGCTGCCTTACCTGATAAATCTAGTGGGTTTGCAACTGCAGATTTTTGTGCACTATTTTCCTCAACTGCATTAGCTGTAGAAGGCAGCTCACTCCCAACAGTGTGCACCAACCACCCGTCCTCACCTGTCTTTTCCACTGAGACCTCAGAAACATTGCTCTTGGATATTTCTTCCTTTCTTGGGCAAGCCCTCACAAGATGTCCTGTTTCACCACAACTAAGACATTTCATGTTGTTAGTTGTGGCAAAAAAACACATAGTTGAAATCGTCATTCTTAAAGTTAAATGTCAAGTCCAATTCCTCTTTGTTATCCTTTAACACCATGTACACGAAACGTGTAAACGACACTACATTTCAGTTTTAGTAATGGTGATTTACAGCCAATTTGAATATGAATCTTGATAGTATTATAAATACTGGCAGAAATATGACCCGCACAATCTCAGAACTACTAAAACCATATAAAACAAGTGAAGAGACACAAGGCTAGAAAAAGCCTTTTTTATGGCACGGCGGCCACAAAAAAAGGTCCACATGCTCTGTTCACCCACTCACACGCTCAGCAAACGCTCACGCATGCACAGAGACAAAGAGAGAGAGAGAGAGAGAGAGAGAGAGAGAGAGAGAGAGACAGAGAGAGACAGAGAAAAAGAGAAATGCCCTAAATATTACAAAGTGAGGGAAATATTTTTCCCCAGATTTGAAGCACTGATCCCATCATTAACTGAACTTAGTGATACTGAGAAAATGTCCTTCCTACTTGGAGAAGATGATAACACAGCTACACTAGCTGCAAAATATGTATTAACCATCCACAATGTTAGATGTTAAACATGCTTAACTGAATTGAAAATTGAGAGAGAGAGAGAGAGAGAGAGAGAGAGAGAGAGAGAGAGAGACTAGAAATACAGTAGGACATATGGCTTGGCTTTCAGCTGAAATTGTAGTTAGTTGTGTTTTAGAATAATTATTATTCAATTTTCATAGTAAATATTCTGCAGAGTTAAAATCCTGGTGTTAAGGACTTTTAGAGTAAAGAGTTAAACTTGTGGTGTTGAATTTGAGAGGATTAACACTAGCTAGTGTACCCTCTGGCCGGTGTAAATACGCAGAGTTACCTTTATTAACACTGTTGAGTGTTATTAGTCACATCCGGGACATTTGCTCGTGTGAGTGCCTCACCCATCTGAAATATTTTTCACAGATGCCATTTTGTTTGCTCGCAATGCGGAGCATATGAGGATGGGAAACAGCGAAATCCGGCGTTTAATCTTACTCACAAAATTAATTCTAAAAAATGTATCAAATGTAAGTTTTTGGTATGTTTGCACTGTCATTTATTTATGTGCTGTCCCATTTATGTGCATTCATTTTGGTAGGAGGAGTCCAACCTCAATGCAGAGAGAGATCAGTACGCACTTGGAATTATGACTTTGTTTCTGTCTAATTTTCCAGTAAGACTGACTTTCTGTTTACAATATATGTATACATACATTTACAGTGAATTAAATGCTTTTCCTTAAAGCGATCGTTCACCCAAAAATGAAAATTGAGTTAACATTTACTTAGCCTTGGCCTTGTGTTGCTCTTTTTGGACCACAAAAGGAGATTTAAAAAAAAATGCCCTGACCAAAGTTATCCATATAATGTCAGTATATGTCTTCTGTAGATTATTCAAAATACCTTTTTTTTTGCTTCTCAAAAGACAGGAGGTCCAAAATGATGACAGAATTTGCAGCTTTGGGTGAACTATTTTGAATTGTATTCTATTGTATTGTCTAGATTTAAACCCATAGTCTGCCTCCTGAACAGTGTGAGGTAGATTATTCCAGAGTTTGGGAGCTAAATAGGAAAAGGATCTGCTGCCCGCAGTTGATCTTGATATTCTGGGTATTATCAACTCTGGCCTTGAATCTTGTCAGTTTAAATCTAGATTAAAGATCCATCTCTTTAACCTGGCTTATACGTAATGCACTTACACATTTCTATAATTCAAATCTGTTAAAGGATTGTTAGGCTGCATTAATTAGTTAGGTCAGCCAAAACTGAGAACACGTCCCTTAACACATGATGTACTTGTTACATTGTAAGAAAGAATGGCATCTACGCTAATATTAGTCTGTTTTGTTCTTATTCCAAGGTCACCGTAGGCACCCAGATCCAGACTGAATCCAGATCAGATGGTCACTGCAGTCCCCCAGATCCAGTCCGTATCCAGTCCAGGTGGTGGATCAGCACCTAGAGACGACCTCTACAGCCCTGAATATCAGTGGAGACCATTTCAACTAGATGAGCCCTAGAGACAGATCCCCTGCGAACACCTTGTCAACTACACACCCGTCGGCACAAGACCTCTGCTCAATCTGACTTTGTTGCAGCCTAGATTTCGACACACTATTTCCCTTTAATACTGTAAAGCTGCATTGACACAATCTGCGATGTAAAAACCGCTATATAAGTAATGGTGACTGGACTATTGTTATTGATACTTGTCTCTGATATTTCACCTGATAAATGGATGTGAAATTATCAAGTTTTTTTTTTTTTTTATGTTTTTGTTATTTAGTTTTCCAATTTTACAGGAGCACTTTTGAAATGCTCCAAGTGGGAGTGGATATCTTGCTTGGCTGAAAACTGTAGAGAAAGACATCTCGTCATGCTGAAAACAAAGCAAAGACTGTTTAAGCTGATAAATGTAGGCATTAGAAACCATAAGACATTAAGAGCACATATGGACCAAATAAGAATATGTATTTTGTGCCTTTGCATTGATTTGCCTTGACATTATAATGTTTTAATTGTTGTAAGAACATGTTAAAAAAAAAAAAAAAAAACATGTATCGAAAACACTAAATGTGAAGACATTTTGGTGCAGGGAAAAATATTTACAATGTTTCAATTAAAAAAATAAATAAATGTAAATGTGTATTGTTTTGTGGGTTTATTTTTTATTATTTTCACCTGAACACTGGTACCACCCCAAATAAATAGAAATGGCCATACTATCTATTAACTAAATAACCAGTATTTGAAATTCTTGCACTGATGTGTTACACTCCATTATGCAGTGCTCTTGTTTTGTTAGGATGATAAATTTACATTTTTCAGCCTGGTCTGCCTTAGCAGTCTAACTGCACTCATCAATGTCAAAATAACTGAGATGGCCAATCAAATCAATGTAGGCAGGGTTTACTGTTTACAGAATTAGTGCACATATTCCACCACAAAGCGGCAGTTTGAGATAAGATGTAATTTTCAAATCATTTAAAATTAGTCAACTGTTTTAAGATAGAAATATTAGAAATTACTGCTATGTCCAGTGAACCAAACTACTCAGACATTTAGATAGAGAGAGAGAGATGAAAGTTGCACATGTGAATTACTTTAGTTTCCCTTCTAGGGCAGTCAAGAAACTGTGCCGCACAAAGGTACAGCTCTTCACGGTACTAAGCAATGGTGGTTACGGAGGTACATTTATGGTTAAATCTCGCATATATGTGGAGAGAGGTGAAAGCTTTTAAGAAAACCTTTAATCCTGATGCTCTGCTGTCGCCATCCGGGCATTTTGACATCTCTGCTGAGGTGGTGGTCGAGAAGTTCAGGTAGGTGAAGGAGTGGTCCACTGCGTTTCAGGGGGTTTATTTTCTGTCATCCCAAATCTTCCTCTAAAACCTCTGAGGGGGCTGGTCCGTGTCAATCTGATGATCATAAGAGTATCTGAAGAGTAGTGTGGCCACTCATGCCCCTCGTTTCTCTAGGAGTTGGGTGCAGAAGCAGGTGAGTGCTAAGAGATGCTGCTTACAGATGCTCTCCCCTGTGCTGTAGGCTTTTTTCAAGTACTCTGTGGTCAGACTGTCCCCTTTATCAGGGTTTTGGGTACTAGGAAGCACCCTTCTAGCTGTCTCCCCCATTAGGGTTTTAAATAGATTGACTACTTACCTTATCTCTTAAGTTTAGTCAGGGTGTAAGGCTTGTTCCCATTGTTTCATACTTCTTTGTGCCTGCCTGTGACGTCACAGGCTATGTGGGCCAGTGAAATTGTAGTTGTTTCATACATGCTTCAGACATCGGTTCTGCTGGCGGCAGTCCCCATAGTATCTGCTAATGCAACGTCTTGTTCCGTCTCAGGAAATCATGGTTAGATACATTACCTGAGATGTTAAAAACAGCAATTTACCTCCTCGTTGCTAAGAAATATAACATAGCAATTCAGTATCAAACCTATTCTATTAATAAAAGTTATCAGTTTTATTGTATTAGAAACAGTTTATTTGTCATTAAAAATAGCCTGTAGCAGTTTTATTCACCTGTTTAGTAAGTGTTTGTCATGTTCATGTCATGTTTAAAAGCACAATTAACTGGTTCTAGTATTTTCACTGAGGAGCAAATCTGCCTTTCGATAAAAAAAAAAAAAAAACAAAGATACCAAAAAATTATATTCAGATTAAAGAATCCATATCAGTATTGATTCAAAATAATAAATTGATATTGCTAATCGTGCCATCTGAGAAATGAAAATTATATTGATTTATTTTTGCCATTGTTTATCATCCAAACCCTTGTATGGGCCTATCATTTCATAAAAGTGTAAAACATTTAAATAACATATTGAATATATATATATATATATATATATATATATGCATCAAATACTTTTTTTTTTTTAACTCAAAATGAATAACACATTCTGAATAATAGAAAATAATAGGAAAAATATTAGACAAACACAGGCACTTACTGTGTTTGCTGAATAACTGTACAATTTTGTACAGAAATCTCTAAAATTACTATAGCAAAAATTAATGTGTGAAGTGAATAAGTGTTAACTCTATGAATGAAAAAACACAGCAACTTCTCTCTTTCTCTCGCTCTCTTTCTCTCTAGTGATATAAGGACACCTGAGTCCAAAAGTTATGGCCCAAAAGCTATATTATTATTATTATTATTATTATTAAGGAGGACTTAGTACTTAATAGATGTATTCAGAATTGTTTCTAAGATGACCATATGTTTTGCTATTTATGGTAGATATTAAACAATAAACAAGCAATAACTTTAGGCAGTTTGTTTACATGTACTGCAGCAGAGAGGAACACAGACATCCTTGCATTTTATGGGATACTCTAGCAGGGCCTGACTTCTTATTACTGCATTGTAAAACCAATAGAAAGGTCAGCGGGCTTATCCACGGGGCTGCAGGAGCATACTGGGAGGGTGAGTGCAGAAACCTGAGAGCGATCACTGCCTCAAGGCCACTGAATGATCCACTTCCCTAAGTCTGTGACTCATCAAAGAACACTATCCTGTGGACTTATCAGAGAATCATCTGTCAGCCACAAATCAGCCTGTCCTCTGCCCATGTCTACACAGAGCAAGAAAGTCCAGAGCAGCAGTACACTCCACAATACACATATTAACAACATAACTAAGAGCAAATTAGTGAAAATCATCACAACATTAACATACTGATGTCAGCTACACTTAAGAGGCTGCTGTGTTTAAGTGAAAGAACAAGCTGTCTTTACACAAGTACCTCTTGCTGATGCTCAACAGTCTTGATGTGAGTGAGCATTTGGGATTCATTCATTTTGGCATGGTTCTGATGGAACAAAGTCTATCCTGCACTGTTTGGTATTCATCTGTCTCTTTCCTTAATCATCAGAACAACACACACGAACACAAACATGCAGGCACACACATGGCCAGACATGAATAAGCTTTAAATGGATCCAGATCTCTTTCATTATCAAGATCAACATGCCAAAATGAGAGACAACATTTTGTCATTTTATGAAATAATGTGTGAAATTATGACATAAGAACTCAAGGTAAGTTGAGAAAGGGGTAAAGCACAATAATCTGTTCTAACAAGACTGAACCAGTCCCATAGACATCCATGTGAGGACAGCGTATAAATAATAGCAATAACTAATGTTCTATCTTCTATTCTATTTATTGCAGCATTATTATTTACACAAATCCATTTCTGCTTAAACAAAATGCTTGTTTGTGTGTGAGCTTTCCTATAGTGTCGGTCTGTGAAGGTGGAACCCAGACTGATTTTTTTTTTTTTTTTTTTTCCCAAATCTGACTGTACACAAGATGAAATCTACAATAGTAGATCCCTTCTGTCATTCCAGTCTCCAGTTGAAGTGTTTCACTTCTGCTCTTTACACCATGCACCAACGGCATAACTGCCTTTGACCTCTAAACGAAAAAGAGAGAAAAATGTGAATGCAGTATGAGTTTGGCTACTACTGCCAGCAGTGTAGAGTTGGGGCTGTTTGTAGACATTCAGGAGAGCTGGAGATGCTGTTGGCACAAATCCACAGAGCCCAGAGGAAATGTTATTGCTCAAATATCAATCTTTTACGATAGCAGAGTTGTTGTTATACTTAAATGAAGTGTTAACTTTGTCTTTGATGTTTCTCCTAGAGTTATAGGTTATACTTTGTTTCAGTAGTCCACTATAGACATTCTACTAAGTAACTTTGTACTAGATGTCAACATCAGTTACATCAGAGTATTAATATATATGTTAAGGTTAGGTTTAGGGTTAGTAGAATTAGTGGACATGTACTTGCAAAGTGGAATGTCTGTTCACAGACCATCAAAATAAAGTGTTAGCAGAAATTAATTGCATAGTAAAATGTTTAGGGTGGACTATCAAAAGCATTACAGCATTGTAAATAGAATAGCTCAGATCAAATGTGATTAAAAATGAGTTAATATCTAAATCTTTGATTAAAGACAAACTGTGCAAATTTGACACACTGATTGAGATTACTGGGTCTTTTTCTTAGGAGAAACATCTGAGCAGTAAGATGTCTCCAATTACTCCATTTCATTCCATTAATGCCTATGAGAAGCAACTGAAATATCGAATCGTTCTGAAAATAAATGTTTTGTTGTTGTTGTTGTTGTTTGTTTGTTTGCTTTTGTTGTTGTTTTTAATGAAAAGATTATTTATCCCTAAATGTGTGTGTGTGCGTGTGTGTGCATGTGTGTGTGTGTGTGTGTGCGTGTGTGCGCACGCATGTGTGTCTGGGAGGTAGACAGGAGTCAGTCCGGCGGGACGGCAACAGAAACTCTACTCCATTTCCTGAGTCAGGAAGAGACTCAGCAATGACTCTGATGGTGTGTATGTGTGTTGGTGGGTGTTCAAGCTTTGCTTACATTGTGACGACAAAGATAAACCTGAAATCATCTATTTTTTGAGGAGCAGACAACGGTGCCCATGAGGACAGCAGATTAATAAACTAAACATCTTAATTACTAAATGTCTCCCTATGAGGGTTTTGATTATGGGTACAGAGATAAAAACATAGATAATTAAACAATAATAATAATAATAATAATAAATATAGCTGCAAGCAGCAATTGTGGGGCCAAGCACAAAAGAGGCAGAATAAGAAGCTAAGCATGGCAAGGAGCAACAGACCAACTACAGCAATGAGTAATTAAAGCCATTTTTGGATCAGATCAGTTGAAATGGCTGAAAAATCATAAATACAACCAATAATAATATAATTTAATGGCTTATCACTTTTGACCAACAGGTGGTACTGTTTTCAAATTAATGTGATGTGTTCTGTGTGAGGTGACAATGACACACACAAAGTTTGGTGTCATTATGTCAAAGATTTACAGAGATACAGCCTCAGAGTCATTTTGGCATCATGCCTCAAATGTGTAGTGGCATCTGCCATAGACTCAAGAGCGGAAGAAGAAGAAGAATAATAGGAACGCTAACGGATACAATAAGTGCCTGCGTTTGTCGAATATTTTTCCTATTATTTTCGGTGCTTGGCCCCTAATAATAAGAATTTTAACGGATACAATAGGTGCCATCGCACCTTCGGTGCTTGGCCCCTAATAACAAATATAGCTGCAAGCAGCAATTGCGGGGCCAAGCACAAAAGAGGCAGAATGATGAGCTGAGTATGGCAAGGAGCAACAGACTGGCTACAACAATGATTGATTAAAACCATTTTACGATGATATCAGTTGAAATTTTGGAAAAAATCATAAATACAACCAATAATATAATTTAATGGCTTATCACTTTTGATCAATAGGTGGTACTGTTTTCAAATTAATGTGATGTGTTCTGTGTGAGATGGTAATGACACACACAAATTTTGGTGTCATTATGTCAAAGCTTTACAAAGATACAGCCTCTGAGTCATTTTGGCATCATGCCACACATGTATAGTGGCGCTGTACGAAAACGGTTTTGTCTATCATCACAAAATCCATAATTTTGTTTAAGCACAGTATGAAGATGATTGGAGTCAAATTTGGTGAAAATCGCACCAACGGTGTAGGAGGAGTTTGAAAAAGTAGGTTTTGTACATTAATCAAAATGGCGGAAAGGAAGTTTGGCCAACTGTGGTATTGATATGCATGTTGTCGGCATGATCCAAGGAATATTTTGAGACCAGTATTACATTAGGCTAATCATCTAAAAATAATCAGAAGTAATTTCCATTTTTGGAAATTCATTATTAATGTTTAATGAATGGTATATTACTTCTGACTAATAGGTGGTGCCGTTACCAAATTGATGTGGCGTGGTTAGTGTGAGGTGACAACGGCACATAAAAAATTTGGTGTCAATATGTCAAAGGTTTGCAGAGATGCAGCCTCAGATGTAGTTTAGCATCTTTCCTCGTCGATGCGCTAAACGGAAACCGTTTCGTATATCGACACGAAAGGTTTTCAACTTTAATCAAAATGGTGGACAGGATGTTTGGCCAATATTGGCATAATGGGTATCAATGTTCTCGGCATGAACCAAGGAATCTATTGAGATCAATTTCATTACAAAAGGCTAATGTAAGCAGAAGTTATTAGCATTTTTGTAAATTTCTTTATAACTTTTGACCACAAGGTGGTGCTGCCCCCAAACTTTTTGAGTACTGTCAGGGCATGGTGCCGAAGACACACACCGAGTTTCATAATGATACGTCAATGCGTTCGTAAAATATAGCATTTTTGAACAAAATTCAAAATTCAAAGGGCTGACATGGGAAAATTTGGTATGGTTGGATTCGGCTTGATGCATTTGTGATTTTTGTCCAAACCATTGAGAAGTTATAAGCAAAAATAAACATTTTTCGTATCTTCACTAGGTGGCACTGTGCCGAAACACTGCAGGTAGCCTCAGGTCATGCTTATTATTACACACACCAAGTTTGATCTGAATACACCAAACCATTGCGGACATATAACCTCACAACCATTTTTGCGTGCTTTTCATAGAATTCATTAGCGCGTTATTCAAGAACGGTTTGACCAATCAACTTGAATTTCATAACTTTTTGCCAGCATGGTCTTAAGATGATCTGAGCCAATTTTGGTGAAAATAAGACAAACTGTCTAGGACGAGTTCGAAAAAGTAGGTTTTTTACGAATAAAAATTTATAAAAAAAAAAAAAACTGAAAAAAACTGAAAAAAAACTTGAATTTTGGACATTCTATTCGTTATGACCCAAGGACTCAGGGGAAAAAATAATTCTGATCCTGTGCCTTACGGTTTAAAAGTTATAAGCATAAACATGAGTGAAAATTTGGACAAGTGGTGGCGCTACAGAGTTTGAGTTAGAGACTTGCTTGCTTTGGTTAATGATGAGACTGTCCTCTATGATTGTGCCAAATTTCACAACTTTCCCACGAACGGTTCTAGGGGCTGCCATAGACTCAAGAGCGGAAGAAGAAGAATAATAATAAGAAATCTAACGGAAACAATAGGTGCCATCGCACCTTCGATGCTTGGCCCCTAATAAGTCAATGAAAATTACCTACCATTCTAGCACACTGTCTTGTAAATCAGAAAGAATTTGTGCAGATTTATAATGTTTAAAGTGACAAAATAATGAAGGGGTAACCTTTGAATCAGAATAAATCTCATTAATCATAAATATCTTAGTTGCAAGCACACATATTAGGCCTTTGAGTTATATAGCATGAATAAAATAAATTATATATATGACCACTGCATGAAAATATATACTGTGGATCAAGGGTTCTCAGCTCTGGCCTGAGAGATCCATTTTCTTTAAAATGCACAAAGATACTAGCCTTTCTCAGTTTTCTTTTCCTCATGCAAAGCCACCACATTTACATAAAACAGCACAGGATATGATTTCACATGAAAAGTGATCAAGAACAAACCAATCTCTTTGTTAAATAAACTAGATTTAGTTGTTTTACATGATACCAATTTCGGTGCTGGAAGGGTTAGATGATGGACAGATGTCTTGCTGTCATGGAGTGGAGTAGAGATCTTGTGATCTTGGTCCTAAGATCTCAATACCACATAAATATGGCATAGACCTAGATCTTGCAGGCCCTGGTCTTGACTCTGGTCTTACACATGGCTGCTCTCACTAAAATTTCACAGCTCAGTTCTCTAATATTATTGTGTAAGGCAGTTTTGTAAAGTATTCTGATTCTCCAAGGTAAAGATATCAACTCTCATTTTCAAATTCTTTATAGTGATCCGTGTACCTTTAGATAATTAGTTTTCTCATTTTTGTCTTTCTGTGCCAAGTCATTCCTTAGTCTGGTTGTTTGATATGAAAGCGATGAAATGTAGTTGCAATAAATGCTTTAAGAATCTGTACAACTATAGCAGCAGCTATTATTCTGCTACATAGAACTAAGGAAGACCTGATAATAACACAGCTTGATCTTTGGTTGACCAGTCAAGTCAAGTCACCTTTACATAATACTTACACCTTTATATAGCACTCACAATACAGATTGTGTCAAAGCAGCTTTACAGTATGAAACAGGACAATAGTGTAATGCAAGAGGATAATAGTTAACATTAAATTGTCCAGTTAAAGTCAGTTCATCATTGATTCAGTAATGTCATTATCCAGCTCAGTTCAAATAGTATCTGTGCTATCAAGTCGACAATATCCAGTTGACCCAATTAATGTACCATAACAATCCTTTAATGGATCTGAATTATAGACATGTGAGAATGTGTTATGTACAAGCCAGATTAAAGAGATGGGTTTTTAATCTAGATTTAAATTGACAGAGTGTGTCTGCCACCCAGACAGTGTTAGGTAGATTGTTCCAGAGTTTGGGCTGTAAATAGGAAAAGGATCTGCTGCCCACAGTTGAATTTGATATTCTGGGTATTATCAAATGGCCAGAGTTATGAGATTGCAGTGGACGTGAAGGACTACAATGTGATAAGAGCTCACTCAAGTAGTATGGAGTATTACTTTATAAGTAATTAACAAGATTTTTAAAATGTATACAATGTATACGAGCCAGTGCAGTGTTGACAGAACCGGGCTAATATGCTTATATTTCCTGGTTCTAGTAAGAACTCTAGCTGCTGCATTTTGGACCAGCTGGAGTTCGTTTATTAAGCACGTTGAGCAACCACCCAATAAAGCTCAATATACAGGTGCATCTCAATAAATTAGAATGTCATGGAAAAGTTTATTTATTTCAGTAATTTAACTCAAATTGTGAAATTTGTGTACTAAATAAATTCAGTGCACACAGACTGAAGTAGTTTAAGTCTTTGGTTCTTTTAATTGTGATGATTTTGGCTCACATTTAACAAAACCCCACCACTTCACTATCTCAACAAATTAGAATATGGTGACATGCCAATCAGCTAATCAACTCAAAACACCTACAAAGTTTTCCTGAGCCTTCAAAATGGTCTCTCAGTTTGGTTTACTAGGCTACACAATCATGGGGAAGACTGCTGATCTGACAGTTGTCCAGAAGTCAATCATTGACACCCTTCACAAGGAGGGTAAGCCACAAACATTCATTGCCAAAGAAGCTGGCTGTTCACAGAGTGCTGTATTCAAGCATGTTAACAGA
>JAHKKF010534769.1:0-5000 GCA_019740295.1 Labeo calbasu
TGAGATACTATCTGCTTGGAAGGGAATTCACTTTGCAAACGGACCATCGAGCATTGAAATGGATGCACTCTATGCAAAATAATAATTCTCGAATACTGCGCTGGTGCTTGGCTCTGCAACCTTATAAGTTCACCATTGAGCATTGTCCAGGTAAGAAGAATTTAATCGCCGATTACTTATCTCGTTTAAATGACTAACAATGTCCAGAAGGGGTAGTAGGGAGAAATGTGATACCTGGGGTATATAGAATATGAAATAATGGTCTCACCAAGTTGTGTTTGAAATGATTTTTATTAATTCTATTGTTTTTCAGTCACACGGAAGGTGCACATTCCAGTGTGACTGTTTTTTGTTCCTGTAAAGTATTTGGAAAAGACATTGTAAGTTAGAACAATATTTCTGTTTGTTATTCATGGTTTTCTTTGTCTTACCTTTTTCCTTTTTTACCTTTTGAAGCTTGGGGTACCTCTCGGTAAGCGAAGAGAACAAACGATAGGCACTTGTCCCAGTCTCGTCCCGTGTCTGCAACAAACTTCTGCAGCGTGTTCTTGAGAGTTTGATTAAATCTCTCCACCAGACCGTCTGTCTGTGGGTGGTAGGGAGTCATTCGGATGGCTGTGATGCCCAACTGCTTGTTCAGCTGCCCCATCAGCCGCGACGTGAAGTTCGTTTCCTGGTCTGTGAGTATACCCTCGGGTATGCCGACTCTGGAGAAGAGTTGAACCAGGGCATGGATGATCTTGGGTGTTGTGATAGAACAGAGTGGGAAGGCCTCAGGATACCTTGTGGCATAGTCGCTGACTACCAGGATGTAGCGATGTCCAGCACTGCTCTTTTCCAACGGCCCCACAATGTCCATGGCGATTCACCTAAAAGGAACAGAGATAACATGAAGAGGTTGCAGGGGTGCTCTGCCCCGCTGGGACACAGCACTTGTCTTTTGGCAGATGGCACATGTGTTACAGTGTGTTTGTACGTCAACGTAGAGTGTGGGCCAGTAAAATCGAGAGCTAATGCGTGAATATGTTTTCTGTTGGCCCAGGTGGCCAGATCATAGAACAGTGTGTGCAAGGTGCAGAACAAGAGGACGACAACAAGATTGTACAATTAAACGCATAACATCATTGGTTTGCACATACAACACACCATTCATCACTACATATTCTTCATTGCACAGATTTGATGTTTTTTCACACTCAGCTTTGACAAACAAGGGTTTTAAAGTATCATCTTCCCTTTGAAGACCCTTGGGACCGTCCAGCCACTAACTTCAAGACCTTCCACTGAGGCCTCAGAAGCTGGGGTACCCAGGTACTTCTCAAGCCGCCGTTGGTGACATGACTTTTTAGGGCCCTTAGTCCCGCCCTACAGCAGACTACTGTCAAAGTCTGGTAGTGGCTGTAGACCCGCCCTGGCTTGAGCTCTAGTAAGAGCAGGACATGACACATCAACAGTGGCAGTGGCAAGAGAATATTCAGAGTCCTTGATGGTGGGTTGCAAGAGTTCATATAGCACTGGCAAGTCTCTTCCTAGAATCATATCAGCTGGTAAATTGTCAACTACAGCAACATTAAGCAAGTACATTTGTTCCTGTACTTCCACCATTACCTCAGCTTGGGGATACTGCTTTACGTCCCCATGCACACATTGAACAAAGGTGCCGTTCACATAATTGACATTATTTACGAAGCATGATTTCACCATTGATAAAGAGCTTCCAATGTCCAAGAGTGCTTTCAGTTCATGTCCATTAACAGTCACATCATAGCCTCTCCCCCACAGAGTCAAAATCACAGTCCCCTTCTCTAGGTACATAACAAAACCCTGTAAGCTTCGCTTTGCGAGCGGGACACACAGCTGCTTTGTGGCCCGGCTGCTGGCAATAAAAGCAAAGCAGGTCTTTGGTTGTTGACTTTGGACCTTGTGCATTGTCAGACAGTTCAACACGACCCCTTTCAGACCCAGAGTTATGAGAATCGACACGTACAGTACCTTTGAGTGGTTGAGTACGAGGACCGCCACGATGAGCATTCAGGTACCGCTGAGTCAACTTTGCCGCTAGTCCTGACCTCGGCTCGTGCTGTCTCACCCAGGTGCATGCGTCGTAGGGTAGCACCCAAAGAAGCTGTTCTAGGATGATGACTTGCCGATCTCCTCTTTAGAGTGCTCCTCCGGTCGCACCCATCGCTTGTACAGATTCTTTAGATGGCTATAAGTCTCTGTTGGCAATTCTCCAGCTGGGACTATAGTTGATCGGTAGCGTTGACGGTAGATTTCTGGAGAGATACTTTTAACACATAATTTCCACATGTAAATACACACAAAAACACCTATTCAAACTACACAATGGTGTCGCCAGCTTCCGGTTGCGCAGCGCCGGCGCGACCAAGCCCGTGATGTCATAATCGGCTGCCGCTAGTTCGTTTGGTTTGTCCGGCGCGATGTCTCCCTCCGAAAGACTGACTACGCCACACAGACAAACATCACAGGGATGAAACGACACAACAAGTGCAGTGTATGTGTATGAAATGACTGGGAAATGCATACAGACAGGGGAGAGTGCTGAAATGGGCGAATGTCCATGTGCTATCAGGATTGCGTGTGCACCCGCTACTCTGATAGCGGCAACAGCAGGGAGGAACGGTGCAGAGAATGAATGAAGTAAGTAAGCAGGTGTGTATGTATATATGTGCGTGTGTGTGTTTGTGTATGTGCCAGTGGTGCTTCCCCAGCGGCGGCAGCTAATGTGACTTTATCACAGTCAGGTTCTATGATTTAGACCTGCGAGTCACTCCTGGCTCTTCTGTCCTTCGTCCTAGCACACACTAGGCAGGGACTTGGAATTATGGTGGCATGGGCATATCATTCTCCATAGCGTTTTGACGCAGCTCGAGTTCCTGAAGGGGAACATCTCAGGTTACTTCTCGTTCCCTTCGGGGAACCATGGTTACAGATGTAACCTGAGACGTTATTGCTAAAGTTGCACTAACTTACTGGTCCAGCAGAAAACAGGCAACTTGGCACACGGCATAGCTTTGAAAGCATTTTTCTCTCATCAGCGCCTTCCGTCTGGGAAAAGCCACACCAATGTTTATCCGGGATTTCTGCCGTAGTCTCTCCCGACTTTGTCTGGCTGCATCAAGGTTTTTTTTTTTTTTTAAACTGACGAAGACCGACACTCTGTTCTTCTTGTGCAAAATATGTGTGATCCTGCATTTGTTAAAATTTCATTTTTTCTCAATTTCTCTTCTTCTACCAGACGAACACTACTGACTTATACTAATACTACCACTACTATTTTTTGTGCGCATTTTACTTAGTGACGACCCGAGCGGTCTCTAAAAACACCAACGTAGAAGTAGAACAACTTACTGATGAAACATGCTCTGTAGAGCAGTTTGTCTGTTCAGGGCTACTATAGAAACGCTAAATGGCGAATTCCATGTACAGAGACCCGCAGTGTATGTAGATATAAATTGCTCATTCTAAGGTTATAAAAACATAACGGCTCATTATATAAGGTCTTTACACGCCTCTGAAAATGTAGTTTTGTATATTATATTGCATTTGTGTTAATAGATCCTCCTAAATATTACACACTGCACCTTTAAATTAAATACAAATGCAAACAAGGCTGATTAGAAATGCATAACTGAACTAAATGACAAAATCAAATTTGTAACTATGATAACAAACTAGGCAGGGAGAAAGAGTGCAAATTAAAAAGTCTAAACAGAGGTAACGTGACATTTGGCCCCCTCTCAGAAAATGTAATGTATGCATTTGAGAATGAGAGGCGATGAGAGGGATCAGGGAAAAAAAAAAAAAAAAAAAATCCAGGGTGAGACCTATTTTCCAGGTTTGGTCAGGTGACGTTCGACATATACCCTGTAGATGATATTTGTTTATGAAAATGAAAATAACTGGAGCCTGAAGTGTTAGTTTTTGACTTTTAATGACCAAATTGTACTTTAAAAGTAAGTATTAGGTTTAGATTTACTTAAATATTGTAATGACATGAAAAATACAAAATATAAAGTGGTTAATAACTTATATCTTGCTGAAATGTGATTTTATGTTGTTTATTATACTGATTATTATGGACCATGGTGAACAGACAGGTTTTCAATAAATTCAACAAGTTTTATGCAGTTAAATATAAAAGGTCACTTACAAACGTTAATGCCGCTCATCAATGGCAGCTGTCACAGTTGCTAGGCAACAAGAACAGTCCTCCGTAGACTGGACCGGTTCGAGTCCTTCGGAAGCAGCCTTCGATATCGTACACAGATGTATTTGACAACTATTTGTTAACATTCCAGCAATGAACTTTGTTCGTTTCATTTGCAAAATAACAAAGTGGTGGAGTGTAACGCATTCCTTAAACATTCACATGGAAATGAGAAGTACTGAGTTTTTTTGTTTGTTTGTTTTTCGTTTCCATGACAGCAACACTAATATATGGCCTTTTACAATATGATGCACTGTTGTACATTAAACTTCCCAACAGTAAAGGCAAGGCAAGTTTATTTATATAGCACATTTCATACACAGAGGTAATTCAAAGTGCTTTACATAAAAGGAAGTAGAATAATCATAAAAATTATTCAAATAAACAATAAATAAATTATTTTTAATTGCAACAACCATGGACATATTTAGAAGTAAATGCAGCATACAGTATACAGTAGTGCAGCAGTAAATATTAATGCAAGACCATCATATATAAAAAGTTTTTTTTTTTTTTTTTTTTTTTTTTTCAGCAGAATACATACATTAAGTATATTACAGTATGAAGGATAATACTTTTACTTAAGATTTTAATGCATGCATTAACATTTGTATGTTTTTAATTTCCAAATGTTATTTAGAGGCAAACAAAAATGTATAAAATAATTTCTCTCATTTACAAATTACAACTTTCTTTGCAAAAATAAACAATTTCCAGAATTAATGCTTGTTTTTTTTATTTACAAGTCTGAACTTATAGCGCAAAAATA
>JAHKKF010534769.1:10000-13413 GCA_019740295.1 Labeo calbasu
TACACAAGGGTAGGCCTGATGCGGGGTTGATGTAGGAACTGTGCATGGCGACCAACTTCGCTCTCCGGGCGACTGAGGTCACGGCGCAATCCCTCGGTCAGGTGATATCTGAGACAGTGACCCGGAGATGGGAGGGATTGCTCTTTGGGGGAGGGCCGGGGCTTGGTACTTCCGCTGCTGCAGCTGACCTCCAAGTCAGTGGTACCCAACGATTCACAAACAGAGCAATTTCCTCTTTCTCTGGGTCTTTGCACCGAGTTCAGTTTGTGAGCAACACTTTGTTTCTCACAAACGTACGCTCACAAACGAGCGCACGCAGTAAGTGCTCAGCTGCCTGAACCTTTTCAGGCACAAGATAGCAGTTCCTCTAAAACTTTTTCAGAGGCACCTGGGGCATATGGCAGCCACAACCACGGTCACGCCATGAAACAATTATTCTGATGAAGTTCAGCTCCAGTGATCTCTTATGTAATCATACTCCGCTTTTAAAATGTTAAACATCCACGTGAGACCCGCGGACATGTAGGTGAACATCCCATCACCTCCGTAAGCAAATGTGACCATTCATCAAGTTCATCTAGGCTACTTTTCGTTTTTGAAAAAGGACGCTGCGAGGAATAAGCCAGAATTTACCTCAGAAGAATAACACAATGCAAAAATCTTTGTTTCTTCGTAGAGAGAGATCTGAAGAAGAGTCTGAAGAAGTTTTGTCTTTGTCTACATCCGTGTACTCTCTGTACAAGAATATCTTACGCAGCTGCTTGAAGAAGGTCGGTACACACCAGTACACATGCATCTCTCTCAGACGTTTAATCTATTTGACCATAAGTACCCTGCAAAGTGGAAACCACAGAATATTCCTATGGTGAACCATGATTAGTCAGAGGCATGTGGAATAGGGGGCGGAGTTTCTCATTCTACACAGCATTTGATTGGACAAAAAAATTGTACACACCCCTGAGTTCACAACAAGGCATGAATATTTTTGCTTTGTTTTCCTGAAAGAGCAAGACCTTTTAAATGTGTATATCTGCTAAAAGTTCATTTTGTCTGGATTTCAGATAGCTCCATCATATACATAAACCTAACAGACATTCAAAGTGGCATCAAGCACAAATCTTTTTGTTTATTTATTTCCCTTTGAAGTCTTTAAAATAATTTTGATAGTTTGACATGAAGGATAAGAGAGGATTTAGTGGCTCCCTATTTCTTCCACTTCTTGAACACGTTGAGATTTCATTGAGGTAGAAGCTGAACGGACAGAATCACTGTCCCTTCAAATAAACCGTCTCACGCTAAAATAGACAGACACGTCAGCGAGGCCGGAATGGGAGACGGCGTGCCCAGATGAACATCCCCGAGCTCAGCGGGACCCAAGTGCTCCTGCCAACCCTCACGCTGGGTGTTGCTGGATTTGTGCTGGGGTACGAGACACAAAGATGCTCGATTTTCTCTGTGATGGTGACACATGCGGCGTATGAGAAAAGACAAGCGCTCCACCTTTGACAGTTGACACACTTCAAGCTCTGATAACAGAGTGTTCGGCACTACATGAGATCTGAGAGCTGATTATAACTCAAGCTTCTTGTCTGATTTCATCTCTAGTTTCCATGTTAACGGTCCATTTCTGTACAGGCACATACCTTAAAACCTTCACTACAAAAATAACCACTGAATATGTTCACCATTATCAACCAGGAAATAAAGAAAAGTTTACCTTTGTCGCCCGCTAACAACCTGAAATTATTAACTATTGCAGATTTTTCAGCTAAATTTAAACATTTATGACACATTCGGCTATGTTTAATCGAACAATTGTAAATTATTATTAATATAATAACATGTATCCATCATTATAAATATGGAAGCTTGCTTCTACCACTGAATAAGTGAGTGAGTGAGTGAGTGAGTGAGTGAGTGAGTGAATGAATGAATGAATGAATGAATGACTACTTTTTTCTTTTATATTTTATTTAGTGGTAGAATTGGTTTCCATAGCTAAACGCATAAAGGTAAATGAAATGCACACACACACACACACACACACACACACACACTGAGACAAATTAAAATAAAGATGTCAAATTGCTTGTGACTCCCTCACACAACAGCATAAACTAGTTTTATGAAATTTAATGTCAAAGCAATAGAACACAGAGTACAGTGTTATAAATAAAATATTGAAAAATTAGATGTACATTGTTAAAGGGGTGGTCTAATGGATCTTTTCGAAGGCTTGGTTGTGTTTATGTGGTGCAAAGAAACATGTCTTCATGCTTCGTTTTTTAAAAATCACATTATTTTTCAAATATTTTACCTTTATTTTACACTGCTTTTCGGCTAGCATAAAAACGGACAGTAGTTTTCCTGTTTCTGTGAAGGCCCTCCCTCAGAAGTTTGCAATGGGCTCTGATTGGTTAGCTGGCCGAGTGTGTTGTGATTGGCTAATAAGTACCTCTAGTGCGTGTCTAAACGTCCCGCCCCTCATCAGCGGCATGTGCTCCGGTTGTATTGTAAACAATGGCGTCGTCAATATTGCTTATCAATTTGAGACCGAATAAGACGCAGAGGATATTAGTGAGAATCGTGCAGAACTTGTGCAAGCGTGTTTTTGTTTGTTGTTGTCTCATACTTTTAGATACGCTGTTATTATTCCATTGCTTATGCTACCTTTTAATATATACAGTTTTATCGTGATTAAAGCTGTAATACAGAATGCCAACCGCATGCACGTCCATGTTTAATACTTGCCATAGCTATGTAAAAAGTGGAACAGTTTATTGTTGGAGCAGTTAAGTTGATCTGAGAGAGAGAGAGAAATGCAGAGCAGAGCGTGTGCAAAGCAGAAGATGAGAGGAACAGGATTGAGAACTGTTGCTTTAGAACATTGATTTTGAATCTTTGAGAATTCATTAGAATGGTTAGAAGACAGAATCGTGATTCATACAGCATATGAATATATTTTTACGTGCACCCCTAGTCTTCTTCCTCTTCTCCAAAGCAGGCGATGCTATGCTAATTCTGTACAAGACAATTTCTTCATTTGCATTGAACTTTGAGCTTTGTAACTTTGCAGATTTTGTTTATGCTCACACAGCTACATTACACACTACCAAAAGTTAAAAAGGTGAAATTGTATTATATGACCACTTTAATAACTGAATAAACATGTCACTACCCCGCTAGAAATTTTACGTTCCCAGAACGTCCTTAGAACGTCCCCGTTGGTGTCTAGGACGTTGCCTAGTAACGTCCCCATAACGTTCTGAGATGGTCACGATGTGGAGTTCTTTAAAGGTTTGGGGGACGTTATTTGGAGGACCTTCACAGAACGTTTAGGACGTTCTTGGGACGTTTAGGGGACCATATTTTATTTGGAAAGGTGACGTTCCCAGAACGTCCTCAGAACGTCC
>JAHKKF010534770.1:0-16380 GCA_019740295.1 Labeo calbasu
AATAAGTGAGATAATGTACATTCAGCCAGTTGTTATCACAAAATAAAGATGTATATTATCCCTTACTTATTATAATCTTAATTCAAGTGATAAAGGATAAAGTTTGAAAGTAATCAGTGTCGAGTGCTACTGTAAGGTTCACTCTGTCTGGTTTAAATGTTTCAAAATGATTAACAGTTGAAAATATTAGAAATTTAGAAAAGTAATCAAAAAGTAATTAAAAGTAATAAGTTACATTACTTTAATAAAGTAATTGAAAAGTTACACTACTTATTACATTTTAAATCAAGTATCTTGTAATCTGTAACCTATTACTTTTCCAAAGTAACCTTCCCAACACTGTGAACAACTATCACTAAACAAACAAACAAACAAAAACAAAAAAAAAGCTGTGGATCATTCAGGTAACAACACAGTATTAAGAATCAAGTGCATGTAAACTTTTGAACAGGGTCATTTTTATAAATTTTACTATTATTTTCTTTTGTGGACTATATGCAATCAACTTCTGTGTGAAATATCTTATTTGGGTCAGTGCTAAATAAAAAAATATCATGCATTTTGTATGATCCCTCTTATTTTGGCAAAATAACATTTTGAAGATTCTGCTAGGTGTATGTAAACTTTTGACTTCAGCTGTGTGTTTGTTTTTTCTTGGCTACTCCAGTGAGTCGTTTCGTGAAGTACACTGGATACGGAAATGCTGCTGGGCTTCTGGCCACTAGAGGCTTGCTAGGAGGTCAGAGGTCAAAGGCCACATCATCAGGCACGAAGTACTCTAGCGATTCAGACTCGGACACCGAGGAGTACCGGCAGATTAAAGACCGAGTGAATCCAGTAACGGGACAGGTGGAAGAGGAGCAGCCCCATCCGATGGAGGGAATGACGGAGGAGGAGAAAGAGGAGGAGGCTCACCGGCTCATCAGTCTTTTTAACAAACTCTCAAAGTAAGGAACCGTAAACCTCTTATCAAAACACCTGCTTCACAAACAATACTGCTTTAACACGCTTCCGTCTTTTCCTAAACAGGGATAATGTGATTCAGCCAATGGGATTGAACGAAGAGGGTCAGCTGGTGCCGCTGTCGGATCTGAGAGACCTTTCAGTGGAGGAGAGGAAATCGGAGGAAGAACATGATGACCTGGAGAATGTGGAGTAGAATCGGCACAGATGACCGAAACCAATTAGATAATAATAATAATATTTTAATATTATTATATATAGTCTTAATAGTAACATCACCTAGTGAGACCCTTAAATTATCAGTATATATCTAATTAATTGAGACACTTTAATTAGTTAGTACACAACCGGTTAAAAGTTTGGATCAATAAGATTTTTTTAAATAAATGAATATTTTTATTTAGCAAGGATGCATGAAATTTATAAAAAGTAACTGTAAGAAAATATTTCTATAAAAAATGCATTTTTTTTTTTAACTTTCAATTCATCAAAGACTCATGAAAATAAAAATGTATAATAGTTTCCACAAAAATAATCTGATAATCTGAAATTGAGATTTATACATCACCTGAAAGCTGAATAAATCAGCTTTCTGTTCATGTATGGTTTGTTAGGAAATGAAAATTTTGGCCAAGATACAACTATTTGAAAATCTGGAATCTGATGGTGCAATAAAATCAAAATACTGAAAAAATCGCCTTTAAAGTTGTCCAAATGAAGTTCATAGCAATGCATTTTACTAATCAAAAATTAAGTTTTGATATATTTATGGTGGGAAATTTAGAAAATATCTTCATGGAACATGGTCTTTACTTAATATCCTAATCATTTTTGGCATAAAAGAAAAATCGATAAATTTGACCCATCTTTGGGTATTTTTGGCTATTGCTACAAATGTACCCATGCAACATAAGACTGGATTTGTGGTCCTGGGTCACATATTTCTCAAGCAGCAAATTGGCATATTAAAATGATTTCTGAAAGATCATGTGACACTGAAGACTGAAGTATTGATGCTAAAAATTAAGTTTTGCACCACAGAAATAAATAAAATTTATAATATGTAATATTCCACAATTTTTACTGCATGTAAAAGGCATGAGACTTCATAAACATAAAAAAATTGTACTGAAACTTTGAAAGGTAGTGTATATATACATATATTTACATCGTAATTATTCAAATAGTCAATGCATTTATGTGTTGTGAAGGACTGTATGTTCTTTAAATGTTCTTTTAAATGTTTATTTATCTTCTGTGAATGTAGAATCAATGGTAAAACCATAGTGTGTCTGTTTAATATAAGTTAGTTGTTGTATCCTTTAGTCCTTTAGTGTCCTAAACAGGTCACAAGACATGTTGTGGGATTCTTGGTTTTTATTTACGTTGTGTGGCACTGGGAGCCTCCGCCCACGGTGAAATCTCATTGGTCCAAATCCCTCTCCATATCTGAATATTAAATGTTAAACTGACGTGTGAACCAGTTTGATTGATTCACTGAATAGAACTGATTCAAATGATTCACTCACAAATACAATGGCTTGCCAAAAGGTTTTATTCTTAAAAACCAATACCTTCCCAATGAAATGTTTTAGAACAGAGTGTACACCATGTTTCCATGACTTTGATGAGTTATTAACTTGCATGCTTTTCAAACAAAAACATAAAAATCCCTGAAATTTCCAGGTTTTATACGACCGGAAACCATGACACAAAGTGTAAGCTACTTAGTTCATATCAGCTGAAAAAGAGGAAGGAACCCACCACGTCACTGGAACAACAGTTCACATTCAGATTGCTGACAAAGATATAACAACAATGAAATTCAGGTCAGGAAATGATTGAAGAACATACTGTAAATATCAACAATATCATATCAGAAAACTATAGTAGTGTAAAAACAGACTTAAAAAACTTGGATTTTAGCAGTTAAATGTTTTTGTGTTGTTCTTTCATGATAGCACACAACTATGAAATCCGTCCTTTTAAAGTACGACTCCAACTGTAAACTCATCTTTGTATTATTATCTACTGAATTATTGACCATTCCTTTGTACCTTTATTGAAATTACTCTGCAATATTAGTCCACACACCTTGAATAAATACAATTAACCATGGAGTCACCACTAAGTAAACTGTTTAAGAAATTATTTCAATTTGTGAGCCACATATGCGTGTAGTCATGTCTTTATGCTTAGTCACAGCCGATCTTTCTAACACAATTCCATCATTTGTTCCAGAGAAAGCTGGAGCTCCACTGATTCCAGTGAAGACGCCCCGTTTGAAACAGCTATTGTATTCAAAACCTCCAGTGAAGTCAGAACAACCTAAACAAATGGCAAAGAGAAAATGGGAAAGATGAAAATAAATCATCATACAATTATTTTACGTACTCTGATCAAAAACACACTATTGGTGGGCAATAAAACCAACATTTGTGTGTGTATTTAACCGTTTCAACATCTTAAAATCACTTGTTTTTGAACCGCAATGCGGTAATTGGTGTCTATTAGAAATTGCCGATACAAATGAGGCAATAAGACACAAGAGGCATTTCATTTAAGTCATTTTATAGGTAAGGTGTGTTTCTAACCACTGTAAGAATGCCTCACTATGAATAATAATAATAATAATCATATTATAGTATTTCATTTTAACAATTATTTATTAATATTTTTGTTGAATATCATATTTGATACATAAAAGTTTAATGGCCCATATAGTATGATATACACTATCAGTAAAAAAATGTTGGACAGTAAGATTTTTAATGTTTTTTAAAGACGTCCCTTCTGCTCACCAAGACTGCATTTATTTGATCCAAAGTACAGCAAAAATAGTCCAATTTTGAAATAATTGTACTATTTAAAATAACTGTTTTCTATTTGAAAATATTTTAAAATGTAATTTATTCTTGTGATTTCAGAGCTGAGTTTTTAGCGTCATTACTCCAGTCACATGATCTTTCAGAAATCATTCTGATATTATGAAAAAATAAATTTTTATTATTATTATTATTATTATGTTGAAAACAGCTGGTTCAGAATAACAGCATTTATTTGAAATAGAAATCTTTTGTAACTTTATAAATGTCTTTATCATCACTTGTGATCAATTTAAAGCTTCCTTGCTAAATGAAAGTATTAATTTATATACTTTCTTTCCAAAAAAATAAATAATAATATAAAAAATTATACTGACTTCAAGCTTTTGGTGTAGTGTATAATATTACAAAAGCCTTTTATTTCGGATAAATGCTGATCTTTGGATATTTTTATTTATCAAAGAATCCTGAAAAAAATGTACTTAACTGTTTTAAATATTAATAATAATATTTATTAAATACTATTATTAGATATGTATAATTATTATGAATAATTAATATTACATATTTATAATTATAATAATAAAAATGTTTATTGAACAGCTAATCAGAATATTAGAATGATTTCTGAAGGATCATGTGACACTGAAGACTGGAGTAATGATGCTGAAAATTCAGCTTTGCATCACAGGAATATGTTACATTTTAAAATATATTCAAATAGAAAGCAGTTATTTTAAAGAGATTTCTATAAAAAAACATTAAAAATCTTACTGTTTAAAAACTTTTGACTCGTAGTGTAGTAGGAAAAAACACCTCAATTTTATATGCAGAAATATTCAATTTGGTGCAGATGTCGATATTAATATGCCCAAAAAGTAAGATGAAATCGTGACAGCTTGTAATGTAAATCAATGAGATTTTTATAACAGCATAAATGCATAAACATTAAATGTACACAAATCTGTTGTCACCCTATATCTCATAACAATATGTCTTAGTAAAATAATATTTAATGCTTAGTTTTATAATCAAAGCTCTGTAGATTTTATTGTGGGGCAAAACATTTAATTCAGCATTTTTACAATTATACTAAAATGCCTTGTACTTGGTATAAAAGTATAAACTATTAATCAGACAACACAAGGCATGTTGTAGATTGTGTAAAACAGGTTTTTTGCAAATGAAATATGATAGAGTAATGGTCATTTTTTTGAAACTGAGATTCATGAGATGATGTATGGTTTGTTATGGTAAGACAACATTTGGTCGAGATACAACTATTAGAAAATCTGGAATCTGAGGGTGCCAAAAAATCAAAACATTGAGAAAACTGCCTTTAAAGTTATCCAAATGAAGTTCTTAGCAATGCATATTACTAATCAAAAATGAAGTTATGATATATTTACGGTAGCAAATTTACAAAACATCTTCATGGAACGTGATCTTTACTTAATACCCTAATGATTTTATGGCATAAAAGAAAAATCAATAATTTTGACCCATACAATGTATTATTGGCTATTGCTACAAATATACCCGTGCTACTTATGACTGGTTTTGTGGTCCAGGGTCACATATTATTATATTTTATTATTAACTTAACAGAAAATGTAATCTGCCCAGTCCTAACCTCTATCATGATGAGTTTCTTCTCCCACGGCTTCATTTTGGGGTCTGGCCACTTCTCTCCCAGAAAGAAGTATAGAGTGTAAGAAGGAGATTCACGGCCTCTCTGAATAAAGCTCATCAAACCTAAAGGAAAGACATGATTAGACATGCAGCACACATTATAACTGACCAGTCTGACATATATGAACCAACTAAACATTTCCAACCACCAACGATCAATCATCAACTTCTAATGTAACTGTATGAAAAAAAAGTAATCATGCTACCTGAACCATGTGTAAGGTCCATAATAAGGAATTTTCCTACTGTTCTTATTTATGTTCATATATTAAAATAACAATATGGAAACAGGCAATAAACTGACATCTAAAGTTGCTTTTTTGTAATGTCTATTCAATGATGTACTCATCTGCCACATTTATTCATCTGGCTTTTTAATCAATTGATCTTGATTAAGCATGGCTGGGAGAAATCTGACATCTAACACAGTATAACTCACCTGATAAATAATCTTTAAACAAGTAGATGGCTTCAGGTTTGTTTTTGGAGAGCTCTCTGGGTGTTTGGCTATTTTCATGTTTGCATAGACCCCAATAGATCCTGCTCGATCCCCAACGATGACCGCAAACCACGCCGTCCAATCTCCTGATCTCCAGACCACCCAGATTACTCAGAATATCAATTGTATGTTTGGCCTGGATCTGATCTGGAATATTTTCTGGATAAGGTAGTGTGACCACTGGTAGATCAGCACTGCCCATTGCGCTGGCCTCGTCCCTGTGGGAGTAAATGGTACTGTGTTAGTCATCTGTATTGCAAATGTAAAGATCAGTGATGAATCAAGTACAAAAATACCAACATGTTTCCCTGATACATCAGTCTGAAACCAGCATCATTCTCCACCAGCTGTTCTTTCACCATCTTCCCTTTGTAATAAACCTTAATCCGAAAAAACGTCTCTGTAAAGAAAACGTATAAATAGAAATAAGCTGTGTGAGTAATCAAACACCAGTAATTGTTGTGAATATGTGATGATTTTGGGATCCACCTACCCAGTTTTTGAATAGGCACGCTTTCCTGATGACCCACACCTTCACCATCTGGTTGATAAGCTGGCGAACAATGACTTGCAGCCGCCGCCCCCTCAGATGCTGAATTCTGCCCCAAACCACCAAGAGCACCCTCAGGTGAAGAAAACTGTCCATGAGGGTCCACTACTTGATACTGGGTATACTGGGTTTCCTGACACTGACTGGTTTCTTGAAAGAGTACTTGTTCCTCAGGGCCCAGATATAACTGATCTGGATGCCAAACTTCATGAACTGGAACAAAAATGAAAAAGCTGTACACATACACTGTACAAATACACTGTCTTTTAAATCATTCTATACTGTATGTGCCTTATGCTTACCAATGCTGTATTTATCACATGAAGTAAAAACATCAATATTCTGAAATTATTGCAATTTAAAATAACTGTTTTCTATTTAAATATATTTTTAAAGTGTAATTTGTTTCTGTGGTCAAATCTAAATATTCAGCATCCTTACTCCAGTCCTCAGTGTCACATGATCCGTCAGAAATCATTTCAAATTGCTGATTTGCTGCTTAAGAAATTATATTTCTTACGTGACATTTCTTCATTTTGAAAACAGTTTTTGCTGATTAATATTTTTGTGAAAACCGCGATACACCACCATTTAAAAGTTTTAAGTACATTTAAAAAATATATACAATTAATTAATTACTTTTTTTTTACAAAAGTGATGGCAAAGACATTTCTAATGTTACAAAAAAACGTTTATTCATCTATTCATCAAATAATCCTGAAAAAAGTATTAGTTTTCACAAAAATATTAAGCAGCACAACTGTCTTCATTATTGATAATAATAATCGTTATTAACTGAGTACCAATAATTACTGATAATAATTGAGCATGAAATTAGAAAATCATGAAATCACAAAATTAGAATGATTTCTGAATGATCATGTGACACTGAATTCAGCTTTGCATCACAGAAATAAATTAGGTTTGAAAACATATTAAAATAGAAAACCGTTCTTTTAAATTGCAATAATATTTCACCCAATAACTGCTGTTACTGTTTGCTTGTTTTTTGTTTGTTTTGTTTTTTTTTCATAAACGCAACCTTGGTGAGCATAAGAGACATCTTAAAAAAATAGTCCAAATATTTGACAGATAGTGTATAGATATATTTATTCTCATTTATTCTGAAGTCAGATTTTTAATGTTTTTAAAAGACGTCTCTTCTGCTCACCAAGCCTGCATTTATTTGATCTAAAGTATAGACAATATTTTGAAATATTTTTACTATTTAAAATAACTATTTTCTAGTTCAACATTTTAAAATGTAATTTATTCCTGTGATTTCAAAGCTGAATTTTTAGCATCATTACTCCAGTCACATGATCCTTCAGAAATCATTTTGATATTCTGATTTGCTGCTCAAAAAACATTTATTATTATTATTATTATTATTATTATTATAAATTATTATATAAATTAAAGCATCCTTCCTAAATAAAAGTATTCATTTCTATAAATTCTTTCTAAAAAAAAAATAAAAGAAAATAAAAATACTGACTCCAAACTTTTGAATTGTATAGTGTATAATATTACAAAAGCTTTTAATTTCAGATAAATGCGTAATTATATTCATTAAAGAAATATACTCAACTGTTTTAAATATTGACAAAAATATATATAATAAAAATAATAATACATGTTTCATGAACAGCAAATCAGCATATTACAATGATTTATGAAGGATCATTTGACACCTAAGACTGAAGTAATGATGTTGAAAATTCAGCTGTGACCCCAGGAATAAATTACATTTTCAAATATAGTCACATAGAAATTGGTTATTTTAAATAGTAAAAATATTTCTAAATTTTACTGTTTTTGCTGTACTTTGGATCAAATAAATGCAGGCTTGGTGAGCAGAAGAGGCTTCTTTAAAAACATTAAAAATCTTACTGTTCAAAAACTTTTGACTGGTAGTGTATAAAATAATACTAGTATATTATAATGCAATAGTATAAAATACTATAGTAAATATTATCCAACCATACAGAGAATTTAAAAAAATAATAAATTAAAGGTAATGAAATCATAAAGTTCATCTATATCATACTATGCTTTGTCTCACATCCTGCTATAATAAAAATAGATCCTCTTTTCTGGCCTTTTCAATCTACCTTTTGACGGACTTTCCTGAAGGTTTAGTCCCGTGAAATCTTGCTCCAAACCTTGTGGATGTGCTAAGAAATATAAAATGAAAACATACCGTCATCACGACAAAAGGCCAAACTCACAAATATATAACAAATGCATGGCTAAGTATAAAAATGCTGCCTTACTTAAGAACACGTCGTTCTCATCCACATATAGTTCTGGTGAGAACTAAAAATGGAAAACAAGTCAGTGTTTGTATGTCTTATCTGATCTATTTGAGAGTGCTTTAAAGAAAAACCAGACAAACACAGATTAAAGTGATGAAACAGATACTCACATCAGTCTCTTGAGAGCCCTCGGATCCTGAAGCTGGAGAGGAGAGAAAACAAATATCAGATTTAAGCGTTCAATCCATCTTCTTAATGGCATCAACAACAAGTGTGATGTTTCCTACCTGCAGAATGAGGTTCAGATGGAAACTGATAGACTTTATGTGGATTAGCGGAATCGTTCTTGCTGTCAATTATCATCTTGAAGCCTTTAGCGCGAAGAGCGCTACGGAAATTTCTCTTCCAAACCGAGTGATCTCCGTTTATCCTGCCATCTCCAGCCGCGCTCGTCTGAGCCCACGCCTGACAAGGACAAAATACAGATATTTGAAGAAAAGTACCACTGCAAAAACCTTCTGCCACTACCCAAGACACCGTGTTTCTTTGACATACAGTCAAACCAAAATGTATTCAGACACCTTCAACATTTCTCACATTATCACAGTTTATTCATTATAGTTTAGAAAATGGTAATAAAATATGACAAGAACTCAGAGCTAAACTGTGTCAGAACAAATTCATCTTGATAATGTCAGATAACTTTGATAGAAAGGTATGTAATGGATTACAATCAACCAAAAATTATTCAGGAAACTGTTAGTATGACAATATTTACACAACTATCAATACTTTATTTACCAATTACTAAGCAATGCTTAATTTTGTTCAGTCTGTGGTGTAAAAAGTTTGCATTAGCGATTAAAGAAAAAACACTTAAACACTTATTGTCGGAATAATGTTTTTTTTTAACTTTTGGCTATAATATGTCACAGTTTACTTTATTTTGCCATCCTCACTTACATAAATTAAACATAGGGTCCTGCACCCACTAGTAAAAAAATATCAAAAATTAGATCTGGTGTCTGAATCATTTTAGGTTTGATAGTAGGAAGGTAGAATAGTATTTATCTGGTACTCCAAGGTACTTTGCATTACTTATATTAAATGCAATATGCAGTGTTGCTTGATTGTAATGAATAGAAATGTGTAAATGTTGACTGTAATAGGAGTGCAGTAGTTTTCAGTAGATTATAAGGTATTAACAATAATATAATCAATATAGTATTGTATTACCACAGTTTTATCATTTATTTGAAGCAACTTGAGGTATTAAGAATTCAAAAATATTTTTTTTTAAATGTGAAATGCCATCCTTGGTCATTTTTTTTTTTTTTTTTACATTTTATATATTTATTTATTTATTTTTATTTTTTACAAAGGATGGTATTTCACATTAAAAAACAAATATTATTATGGAAATTATATACTTTAAAAGAATATACCCAACTATCAATTGAATGTAATATTTTTGGATTTACAATTAAATCTAAAAAAAAAAAAATCTAAAATAAATAAATAAATAAAAATCGAAAACATATTTTCATTTACAATTAAATGTAAAGTTTTTATAGTTTTTACATGTACATTAAATGCAATTAATGGAAATTGAAAGTGTTTTGTACATCTTATACATAATTTCATAACTACTTGCATTGTTTTAAGTGTACTGCTAAATGTACTGACAAGCATTTATGGTAGGCTACACTAAAATATTGTAATTACACATTTGTATCAGTGTTACGAATCTGTACTTACATATATGTAGTGATTTGTATAAAGATCCAGTTTAGTACATTTAAAAATATAACCTTTCAATATAGTCTACAGTAATAACACTATAGTTAAAATTACAATCACGTACTTGTACTTTAGTATGTTACTCAATACATTAAAATAGTGTACTTTAAAGTACGACAAAACACTTTTAAGTAAAACTTTTAATCTGACATTATGACAAAGTGCACTTGTTAAAAGTGTGTTAAGAAACTGATGAAAGTGTACACATACTTAGCCTCCTATTTCACTCTGTTTTTAAGATGTGAAGCACTGCGCACATTTAATATAGTTAAACACTACTTCTTCACAAGGGATGCCAAATAAATATGACACTCATTAAGCACCATGGAGAAGAAAATAAAATAAAAATAGAAATGTGTTCATGATTCATGACAAATAATGTTTATTTTCACCTTGAATATGAGGACATCAGCACTGTTGGAGTCCTGTCTTAACGCGTGCTTCCAGGGAATGCTAAACTGTCTTAGTTCCTTATTGGTCCAAGAAACTCCAGGATAACTTCCACTTTGGATTTGTTCATACAACCAGGGCACGAAGAGTGGTTTTGGTTGGGCCATGATGCAATCAGACTATAAACACTGAATCATCAATGTACCTGTATGAACAACACAACCGAACAACCATACTGAAACATCCTTACAGTCATATACAAACTGTCTCATAAACAAAAACCCTTGAATACAATACTTCCTTTTATACTCTTAATGTTTGACTGAATTCATCAACGTACAAACGTCTGCAATAATCACTTTCTTACATATCACAGTTGACATTTTCAATTTTAAAAATACCATAGCTTGAGAAGATAGCCAATATAATGCATAATAAGATCTCAGGATTCATAAAATAAGTCATAAGTTACAATACCAAAAACAACATGACATTTAACCGTCACTTACCTTTCTTTAACCGTAGCGACAGTGTGTTCCGTGGCCTCTTGTGTTTTTCAGCGAAGTCTTCAGACGTCAGGACGATGATACGAACTTGCTTGTCAGTGCTGCTTTAATACTCTACTTTATTTACAGATTGTGCCGTACGGTCAGGTGTTGAACATTACTCGGGAAATCCATGTCAGTTTCGATTTCCCATTTTGACGTCATTGCACACGTCGCTCCAAGAGTTTCTTACCTCAGATGTCCACTAGATGGCGGAGACGACCATTATAAAAAGAAAATCTCTTACTTGTTTGTTTTTTTTGTTTTTTTGATACGAGTATTAAATAACATTTAATGAAAGTCAATAACGAGATTTTTAAATATATTATTGCATTAATGCAGTGACTTTAATCCGTTCCAGATAAGTACATTTATCAGATTTATTTTTATTTATTTCAGAGTCAAATTTGTTATCATCTAGTATACAAGTGCTTAATGCACCAAATGAAAAAGTGCTTAATTAATGTACCAAAAACCTGGACACGCCTGCTTGTATTTCCTATTCTAAGTATTTTTGGATAATCAACAAAACTGAGACCAAAAATGTCAAACCAATCAAAACTGCTGTCTCCATTTGTTAAAAACGTTTGTCCTAACTTAAACCAACAGTCAGACGGTTTTGAACAGTAAGCTTTTAAATGTTTTTTTTTTTTAAAGAAGTCTCTTCTGCTCACCAAGCCTGCATTTATTTGAAGTGCAGCAAAAACAGTAAAATTTAGAAATATTTTTACTATTTAAAATGTTTTCTATTTGAATATATTTTAAAATGTAATTTATTTCCGTCACATGATCCTTCAGAAATCATTCTATTATTCTGAAACATTTATTAAGTTGAAAACAACGGAGTAGATTTTTTTTTCAGGTTTCTTTGATGAATGAAAGGCTCAGAAGAACAGCATTTATAGACATCTTCTGTAACAAACACGTCTTTATCATCACTTTTGATCAATTCATATTAGAATGATTTCTAAAGGATCACGTGACACTGACGACTGCAGTAATGATGCTGAAAATTTAGATTTGACCACAGAAATTAACATTTTAAAATTTATTAAAATAGAAAGCAGTTATTTTAAATAGTAAAAACATTTAACGATTTTTACTGCAATTTAATATTCTTTAAAAAAAAAAAAATCTTATTGAATGGTAGTGTTTAACTGTCCAAATACTAAGAATAGAAGTATGTCTTTATATTATTGGTTATTAGGGTCATGAGAAACATTTATATCATATAATAGTAAGTCACAATGTACTTTTTGACTTTGCACATTTGCATATTTATGTAAACTGTAGGTCAGAGTTGTGGTTTATACTTTCTGAAAACATTCCAAACCATTTCTGACTAATAATCAGAAAAAGCTAGACATTTTTAACTTTTTTTGAAAAAAGTTCCTGCCTGGAAATACCTCCCTGCAAAGATAAGCAATTGTTAAAGACAGAGATAACATATAGTGTAAAACAACAGAAACAATAAACAATAACAGCTAAAAGAGGAACTGTCATGTCATGGCCGAAGTTCAAGAAAAAGTACAAACCTTTGCATTTAGTCATTTAGGGAAGAAAGTTCTGTGGAAGCCAAAAAGAGTTTGAAAAGATCCGACTTCAGCTGTGATTATTCCACCTGTCGTAAGAGTTAATTTCCCGTAAACCTAAGGAGAAAAGCAGCATCTTATTTGACACGGTGTAGTTGTTGATGGTTTTATTCGTTTGTCAAATACAGGGATAGTCCATGTACAGAAGAACCGGGAGATTTTTGTCAAGAGCTGTACAATATTTACACAAAGGCTTTACTTTTGAAAGAAGCACAGTATTAGATTGTTCCAAAATAATACTCAGAATACAGACAAAAGACAAACAAATAAAAACAAATTTCCATTTTAAATAGTACTAATACATAATCCCTCCCTAATGGGAACCAGACGCTTCGCTCTCACTTTCGATTCCATTTATTTTTTCTCTGTAGAATGCACTGCAATAATACCGTTTGCGTAGCTCGAAATAGTTTGTTCTACTCTGTCTTTCTCTTCTCTTCTGTAACAGATAAAAACGATAATACATTTGCCATGGCATCTACCCACCTCGGATGAGCAAAAAGGAAGACAGCTCAGAATGTGGCGATAAGATCCATTTATAACATCTGAACAAACATTATTTGAACCGTTTTATATGAAGCATCACTGGTTTGTATTGTGTGTGCGAACTCCTGTTAAAAATGTCTTTATAAATAATAAAAATGTATTACTTTAGCTCACTTGTTTCACGTGTGTAGACTAAAGCGTTGAATGTCATCACATGTCGTTGCACGTTGCATCTTCCCATGACCGCTTTGCCATCTGCACTCGTTTATAAAACAGAACCGTCACTCTCTCTCTCTCGTTCTCGTTTCAGAAAAAAAGCTGGAATAAAACTGCTATTGTCTTAAAAAATTATTCGTGTAAAACTCAGTAACAGACTTCCTCCTAGTGTCGTCGCGAAGCGAGCTCCTCCTGTCAGTTATTCTAGTCGCCATTCGAAAGTATAAAGACTCCACACAGTATATTCCTTCAACCGTAGCTCTATGGCTCTGTGTACCATTTCCTTCGGTGAAATCGGATCTCAGTTTGGTCGCATCCGTTTGCCTGAACGTTCAGGAGGGATCCTGCATTTTTGCAGACATTTGTAAAGAGTTAATAAAGTTGCTGCTGGGCTCGTCGCCCGGTCCTCTCCTGTCGCCGTTTGAAAGAAACATTTCTGTAAAACCGAGGAGGAGGAGGAGGACGGGAGAGCTAGGCAACAATAAATCCAGCTCCTTTGTACATCAAGGCCTCCTTGATTCCTCAACGTTACTCCTTTTTCATGCTCCCCCCTTCCCTTCTTTTCCTCTCTCTCAAGCTTTGGTGCTGAGGGTCATCAGCTCTAAGAAGGAGTTGAAGAGAGTCTCCAGCCAGCTCTGATTGGCCATGCACTGCTGAACAACTTCCTCTTGTCCAGGATCTTCTGAAGCCTGCTCTATAGTGTTCGTCTAAAAGAAAAGACGGAGAATTTCACTGAAGATTTGCATGGCGTTTTGTACAGGAAATAGTAGTAGTTCAATAGTTCAATCCTTACCTCTTTCTTACAGTGTAAGAAGGTATGATATTTATAATGATGCAGTGAATGGTAGAGACTGTAGAGTCGACATGTTTCTGTTGATAACTTGAGGTCCTGGAGGAGACAGGAATGGTAACGTGTTAGTTTCATTGTTTCTATACTGTCCCTGTTAATTATTAGGCTTGCCAATAGATTCAGATGGAGTTTACATGAAATGACGCTCACGTTTTTTCTACAAGTAAGCTAAATAATAACAGAAAAAGAAAGCTAATAAAATCATTTCAATACATTAAAATCTGTATACTAATAAAATGTAAAGACAATTTTAAAAAAAAAAGTCCCTTCTGTTCACCAATGCCGCACCTAAAATACAGTAAAAACTGTTAAATATTATGACAATCTAAAAGAAACGTGTTTTTTTTTTTGTAGTATAATTTAAAATTTATAATTTATTCCTGTGATCAAAGCTGAACTTTCTGCATCATTACTCCAGTCTTCAGCATCACATGATTCTTCAGAAATCATTCTAATATGCTGATTTGCTACTCAAGAAACATGTTGAAAACAGTTGTGCTGCTTTATATTCTTGTGGAAACCATGATACATTTATTTTCAGGATTCAGAAATATTTTAGGATTGATGAACTGAAAGTTCAAGAGAACAACATTTATTTGAAACTGCATTTTTTTTGTAACATCACATGTTTTCACTTTTGATTCAATGCTACTAAAAAGTACTAAAAGTACTCTCTTAAATAAAAAAACATAAAAATAAAAATTTTACAAACTTCCGATGTGTAAATTTGAATATTTCAGTATAACAATAATAGAAACCGTACAATGATTATGATTGGCTGACTGTACATTATTGCTTAAAATCTAACACCTTTTAGTGCTGTCAAGCAATTAATCGCATGCAAAGTAAATGTTTTTGTTTACATAAGGTGTATACTGTGTATACTATGTAGGCCTATATAAAAACACACACACATGCATGTATGTATTTAAGCTTAATGTATTATATATATATATATATATATATATATATATTATAGGAATATTCCTATATAAATTATAGGAATATAGATATATGGGTCAAAGACGAAAAGGTTTAAGCATAAAAACAAAAAGTGTAATACTGCTTTACATTTTTCCAAAAAAAAAATAAATAATAAAATTAACACAAATTTAAAGAAGTTTTCTGTTTAATTTAATTGCATTTTTGTTTTTATTTTATCTGAGCAAAAAAAAAAGTATCATACATTTTTTCCCTAATTTACAGAAGACACTAGGGTTTTCAAACAGTACCGGGTTCAGTAATTTCGGTACTGAAATTTTAAAAACGTTCATTTCCCACTCACATTTGAGCACTGTTGAGGCGATTTGAAAGCCACATGTGTCAGCGGATCCCTAATACATCTGCATATAGACTGATCCTCTGACAGAGCGGCTTTCAAAAGCTCCCGTTGTGCTTATGTGTGAGCGCTCGGTGAGGAGCGTGAAGCGCTTTTCATTGTAGCCAATCACAGTCATGTCTGTTGAGCACGTGAATACTATGGCCAATCAGCGATGTTTAAAAACTCAACAGCGCTCAACTGTGAGCGAGAAATGGACGTTTTTAAAATTTCAGAACCAAAAGTCCCGAACCCAGTTCCGTTTGACAAACCTAGAAGAAAAATAAATTCATGACATTTTAAAAGACTAATTACTTTCACCCCAAATACTAATAATGTAATTCTACATTTTTTAAATTTGCCACTATCCTAGATTTTGCCCATTTGTCATTAATT
>JAHKKF010534770.1:16430-38159 GCA_019740295.1 Labeo calbasu
TAAATGCAGCCTTGATGAGCATAAGAGACTTCTTTAAAGACTATTACAAGCCTTACTGACCCCAAACTTTTGAACGGTAGTGTATATATATATATATATATATTAGAACTAAATACATGAACACTGTAAAACAAAGTGAGACCCAAATTACATATATAAATATTAGGGGTGGCAAACGATTAATCGCATGCAAAATAAAAGTTTGAGTTTGCCTAATATATGTGTGTGTACTGTGTGTAATTATTATGTATATATAAATACACACAAATTAATGTATATATATATATATATATTAGAAAAATGTGTTATGTACAAAATATTTTTATCTATATACAATATAAATTCTGTAAAAATTATAATAAATACATATACTTGTAAATATTTCTGTAATATATACGATTGTGCTTGTATTTATATATACATAATAATTACACACAGTACACACACATATATTAGGCAAACTCAAACTTTTATTTTGCATGCGATTAATCACGATTAATCGTTTGCCACCGCTAATAAATATATGCAATTCCAATATATAATATATAGTTTACACAATATTTGTGATTAAAAACATCATGAATGCAATCACTTACCTGACACGCTTAAACCGATCAACCACATTACAAAGTTATAATTACGACAAAAAAACAACAACATAAGGCTTTAAAACGTACCAGAACTGTATTACTCATATTCAGTGTACTGTATCCATATCCACCTTATTTTTCCCCATAAGAGTGGGTGCAGCCATTCGTAAATTTCCGGTCTCATCTGCATCCAGCTATTATTAGCTGTACGAAACAGCTTGTTTTGCTGCTTGATATTGTAAATTGGTTTGTCTTATTACATTACTTTAATGCATTATCTTAATTATGAACACACTGGTTTGTAACGCAGACAGGTTTAACGTTTACTGCACATTGACATTCCTCTCGTCACTTCCCTATAGTGGCTATGAACCGGAAGTCTCACCCATAGGCTTACTTCTGCATTGAAGAATAAGGTGGATACCAAAACAAAACAAAACAACAGAAGACACCCAGGTGTGAATGGCATGTACTTATTAAAAGAACTTTATTTGACTTTGTCACATAGTTCACTTGCATAGCCATTTGTCTTTCTTAAATTCAAGGCTATTTTACACATGAGTTAACACAAAAGAATCAAGCCCAGTCATACTGACAAACAAGTTACGCTACATTACAGCCCTAATTGAACCAACCAAGACGTGTCTTCCTTCGTGTCCTTCCCTCTCACACTGGTTAGGCTTACTATTTGTTTAGCAGATGCATTTTATCCATAATGCACTAAATATCAGTCCTCACAGAGTAGCTTGAGGTTAAGTGCATTGCTCTTGGGCACTGTGGTAATTACTAAATGCTCTTTCTGCATATTTTTGTCAACTAAAAAAAATGCTCTGTCTCCACCATTTTCACCAAGTTATGTCTTTATACTTGAGTGCAAAATGTAGTAGTAGAAAACATGTATATAACGTGTTTTCTTAGCATGCATGCATTTATGAGTTTGGCCCAACAGAGTCAAATGTTTTTGCAGCACTGTCCAGACCAACCTCATGAGAAAACATCACTATTTAACAAGGTGAAGACTTCGTATTAATTTGTATGATATTATTCATAGCAAGCATAAATGTCCAACCCTAAACCCAACTGTCAGTGGGAAATATGTATGAAAACACAAATAACATCATACGAAAATCATACGAATTAGTCACTAATTCTGCAAAATGTAAAACAGTTACAATAGAGTGTGTTGCACAGTCCTATGGGGCACAGGATTGGCATGTCAGACGCCATTCATGTCAGCTATTTTTGCCTCTCTTCTTCATTTCATCGTACAGTTTCAACACTGATGCTAAATTAATATAGAGTAAAAAGCTGCAGTATGCAATTGTGTTTAGTTTAGTAAACAACAAAAGTGCACTGTTGAAAATACGCTGAGATATTTGTTTTAAAGAATCTATAACCTCTGAACTTGAACTGTAACTTCAAAAATTCCAAGATTAAAATCATTCAGCTCTTGAATATATGAAAATTTGAAACTACTTTTCAAGATGCTGTCAGACAAGATCAGACTGAACTTGTATCAAACAGGTTACGTAAATGGCTGCTCTACACTCCTGCAAAAGCTGTGCAGTAAGAGTCATTTCTTACATCTACTTACAAAGATATACAGTATATGTCATCTGCTTGAGGCATCTGCGCATTAAAAGTCTGTACCTGAATAAAGTTTTAAACCAAGACAGCGCAACAAAGCATCTTACTAGACCTAGTGAAGTAACGGCATCATAGATGTCTTTACCATGATATCTTAAAAATTAATTCCTGTATGAAAATTGCAGTGTTTAATTATAAGCGTGTTTTAAAATTGGAGTCAACGTGTAGCTTTTGTAAGTGGTCTGAAAAAGTGCCACTTGAATAGATGAGGTTGGCATGGATCAATTTGTTTAGCAGTACACTGTTCAGGCATATACACGTTTTGCAGTACACCAGCTGTACTGTAGTTGCATGTGGAATATGAGTGTGCCTGGTTTGTTAGTTGAGACTATGCACGGAGTGTGTGTTCACGCGTTAGTCAGTAGTCCTGGTCGAGGTTGTGCAGTAGTGAGTTGTTGCCCCTCAGCTCCTCTCTTCTCCCTTTCTCCTTAAAAAAAATAGAGACAAAAGAGAAGAGATTCAGACTGAGGAGTCAATCAGAACTCAGGCTTTATCCTACCCAAAAAAGTAGCTCTTTAATAGTGATCAGCCGATATGGGTTTTTCAATGATTAATGATGATTTCTAAAGATATGAGCCACTGATGGCTAATGTAATATTGATGTATAAATAAATATTTTAAATGATAACAAATGAGATGCATAAAAAATTGCTGAAATTTACTTACAGCCAAACATAAATTTATTCAGACACCTTCAGCATTTCTCACATTATCACAGTTTATTCGCAATAGTTTCGAAAATGGTACTAAAATATGAGAAAAACTCATGAGTTAAACTGTGTCAGAACAAATTCATCTTGATATTGTAAGATAACTTTGATAGAAAGATATGTAATGGATTACAATCAACCAAAAATTCAGACAACGGTTAGCATGGCAATATTTACACATATCAATACTATCAATACTTCACTGACCAATTACCAAGCAATGCTTAATTTTGTTCAGTCTGTGGTGTAAAAAGTTTGCATTAGCGATTAAAGAAAAAAAAACACTTAAGCAAAACATAGTCAGGTTGAAGTGTATGAAAAATTTTACTGGTAGTCCTCTGTATGAAGAATTTTTGGGTATAATATCTTTAATATGTTATAACATATATAATACATTATAATATGTTACTTTATACATTTTATATACTTTTTTGCTATCCTCACTTACATAAATGAACTATATCTCGTGTCTGAATAATTTTTGGTTTGACTATACATGTACTATTATATTTAATGCCAGCATGAAATGAAAATTTTGTCTTTTTTGTAATGGATGTTATATCTCATTGTAAACGTGTATGTGTTTTTCTCTTTTTACCTCATAATTTTTAAATACAAATATCATAACTGGATTTTCCAGTGAAAATGACTTTTACCTCCATTTTTCAGTCCACACCAGGGTCAGAAATTAACAAGGGCTTGTGGCAAAAATGCCCCATAAATTCAATACAAAGGGGCAAAAATGTCCCTGTACCATTAAACAATGTATTACGGCTGTTATGACCAAACTTAAATGTAAAAATGGAAAGTGTCAATTTACAATGTTACATTCAGATGCGCTCACACTGCATCAGATCGCTTTTACGTGCTGTTTCGTGCAGCGCTGAGCCTTATAACCAATCAAATGCATTTCTGTTGAACTTAGGAATGCATTGGCCAATCAGAGGTGCTTAGATTAGTCAGCGCTGAAAACGCCAGAGCTGTTGATGAGTGTGCAAACTCATGAATTCCCTCATCATAAACAACACAGTGCAGATATGATGTAAATAAACGATTCATTTGGTAGTTTCAGTGACTACAACGGGAGTTTTTGCATAACTTGCACTAGACTAGACTAACGTCATGAACCGACATGTTTGTCTGTGAAGCCAGAATGTGATGTGCCCAAAATGCAGACATGAAACAAAAACATTTTTATATTGTTTTCTATATTAATATTAATAATCATTATTATAACATAAAGAGCAATAATCTACAATAATGATTTTTGTCATAATATTGCAGCCCTATTGAGACAACAATTTAAAATACTGATTAAAGTAATTGGATAAATTTATGTATCTGACATTAAAGACAACATAAGTATGATGATTATAATAATACGGTGATTATAAACATTGACCTCACAAATGTAAAAAATGACCCCGGAAATCAGTTCCACAGGGCAAATATTGCCCCTTAATGTAAAAGTAAATTTCTGACCCTGGTGCACACCCTATATTTTTTTCTTTTTTTGAGAACACAATATGAAAGAAAAGTTCTTTCACTACTTAAGTTTTATCACAACTCACTACTACATATTGAAAAATGGCTGTAAATCTGTAAATTTTGGAACAAACACAACACTGTTCTATAGCCAATGCTGATGTTATCAAAACTGCCAAAATATTTGCATATACAGTTCTACCATTCATTTTCATTCAGTTTATATGAATACTAACCAAATGACTATGCCGACCTGAGGATTTTGCCCTAAATCTGGGTGTGAGCATAAATGTAAAATGGTAGGTATGCATGAGATGTATAAGCCAACAGCAAAAGCAACATGCCAGTCTCATCTGTTCCCAATGACTTCCACAAGCATCACAACAACAAAGTGGAATATTCCAGTGGTAGCAGGCAGAACTATTGTGCAAAATGTGTGATCCTCACCTGCTGGTACTGCCTTATTGCTTCTTTTTCCTGTTGAATGCGTCTTAGCTCCAGAGCATCTGGTCTGTAGTTACCAGGAACAGTGTAGCCTTCAGGTCTGTCTGCGCTACACATTTCACAGCCGGGACGCGTCGGTTTATTAATATATGTACAGGTTGGGCAGGCCCATCCCAGCTACATACCCACAAAAACAAGTATTCAAATAAGCACCATAATCTCATCATATGTGTACATTTATGTATTCGCATACTTGTCGCTTTGAGAAACGCATTTCCAGTTTAAGCATTTCATTATTCATTAGGCTCAAGTTTTATCTTAAAGAAAATCTTTACATAATTTTGTACCTGTGTGCTTGTTCTGTTGGGTGACAGGGCGTCATTCAGCTGCGGCAGCTCAAGGTTGATGAGGTCACGAATATCACCCAAACCCAACCTCTCTGTACCTCCCGCACTGTTACCTGAGAGGTCAAGAGGTCAGAGTTAAAATAAGCAAGTTATGAGACACAGTTGCTAATTGTGCAAGACTTAGTCATTTAGTCATTTCTAACTATCATTTTAACTGGGGGCCTTATTAGTGTCTGGTAAATACATACTCAGGGTATTATGGCTGTTGTGAAGTCTTGTAGGAAGGGTGCTGTATGGTCTTGAGGCTGTGTTCAGTGCTGGCCCATTGGTAACTGCTTCTTGGTGGGGCTGATTATTTGTTGGCACCACAGCTGGCATGAGCAAAGCGCTTTCCTGATCTTGTTGGTAAAGCCCTCGACTGAGACGAGCCTGACGGGCAGAAATGAGATAAAGGAACGCAGTGTCGCCATCTCGTTGAACTCCATAGGAAGCCAGAGAGCGGTGTTCAGAGCACAAAGACTGGCCGATGACCCAGCGTTGCACACGCGGATGAAAACCATAGTCTGCGAAGACCTTAGAGAGCAAAAACTGAGTGTCACTAACAAAGAAAATTGAATGACACTGATAGAATGACACGAAAATGTTTATTTAGTAGATGGTTAGTAATGTTTATTTGTTTAATGTTAATCTGCACCTACCTGCTGTTTGAGAGCGCCAACTGTGGAGTGAGGGAAGACTTGCACTGTGACACAGCAGGAAGAGGACGCATCCTCTACCACCACAGCCAGGCTGCATGATAAATCAATGCATTAGAGATCAGAATTGCTTGAAAAACATGTGTGTACATGACAAAATGTATTCTGAGTTGGTATAAAATGAAAATTCATTCAAGCATGAAAATTACGTCATTATTTACCCTAACGTTCATCCAAACCTGTATGGCCTGATTTTCTTCTGTGGAACATAAAAGAGGATACTTTGTCCATTCTGGAGTAAATCTTCTTTTGTGCTCCACAGAAGAAATAATGTCATACAGGTTTGGAACTTTAGCATGAATAAATGACAGAATTTCTGGGTGAACTATCCTTTAAATAATGTTAATAAAATACTGAAACATTTCATTTCATTTATAAAACATAATTAACACGCAATAGACATCTTGTATCACTTGCAGATTTCCACATGGTTAGGAGGACACATTGTTAAACTGAGTCAGTGTGTAAACATAAACATGAAATTTACCTAATTTCAGTGTCTGTGTAATTTCGTTTAGATGGCTGAATGCTCAGAGCAGCTCTCTGTTTAGCTAAAGATGATGCACAGACCGATGCCGCCCGAACATCACCGGCCTCTATTGCGCTAACCAGCTCCACGCATATATCCTCTAGAGAGAAAAGTGGAAAGAGTGAAAATCTATTAGGACAAGAATGAGACAGTCGGAAGGATAAGGAGTGGGATAGACGGAAGAATCGGAAATGAAAGGAGAACAAGTGGGTGCGACAGAGATATTTGCACCAAGATAATAGACAATTGACACTTTGTTTATTGTTTGGCAACAGGGTCAAGCTGATCGTGAGCAGAAAATTAAAACAAGAACACAATTGGTCACCTGTACGTGGCATGGGCGCATTGCTTGGTGCATCCACAGGCTGAGGAGGTAGCCGTCTTTCTTCGGTAGAGGAACTAATCGCCACTGAAAAGAAGAGCAAGAGACATAGTGGTTTAAAAGCCTAGAACAAAAAGTAAAAGTCAAAGGATAAGCAAATCCATTATACAAAACAAAGGGAAATACACAATTAAGCCGGGTGCACACTGTACTGGATGCACAATTTGGCCGTCTGAGACAGATTTTGCAAATCCTAAAAGATACCTCTTATCTTAGGCCAAAATCTGTAGTCTCTGATTGCTAGTTTGACACGTTTGCCAACAGTTCTCAAATCAAGAACCACTGGGAGCACATAAAACACACACACACACACACACACACACACAGTGTTTGTTTTTTCTTCCATTTTTCTTTTCAAACAAGCCATGATCAAAATTAACGCTAGAGATCTTTTTTTATTTCAATACTGTGTGTGAAACCGATTCATTGGGTCTTCTTCCATATGTCCTTTTTTAATGAGTCTTGACTGTCGTACAGTCTGAATTAATGACAATTGAGACCACAGTGTATCATACTTTATAGCTGGGATCATGTTCATACAGTCTGAAAAGCAACAATCGTAGGATTATTATAAATCGTACAGTGTGTACCCAGATTCATAGATGAATGAACAAGGTGATAAACTGTTGGAAGAAAGCAGAAGTAAGGCAAACCTCTATGTGCCTCATGGAGTGATGACATTACTACAGTGGCCCACTCCTGTGCTTCCTGCTCACAGCGGAAGTTAAAAGTGATACGATCATGTGGCGGTGTTGCCAAACTCAGTTCATGGCACTTTGGGGACTTGACTTCATAGCGAACAGTCTTGAGGTCAAACTCAGCAATGGACTGAAAGAAAGTAAACAGAGACACAAAATCCAGCGGATTTCAATACTAAAATAATAATATTCATTTTTAAGAAGCAAACAAAATATCTAGCCTATTTGAAACTTATCTACCAACTTAAAAGGCTTTTTTCAGTATTCTGAGCTGTCAGATATTTTCATTAAATTGTCGTTATTGTTTTATCTGGTCATTGGGTACACAAGAGCCATCTTTTCAAAACAACATTATCAGGGGCATAAGTGTAAAGAGATTTCAAAATGACAGCAGGACTAGCGCTTATTTCTGTTTGGGATCTCAAAGAAACTGGGTATAATAGATAAATGCATGAATATTCACTTGCTACAAAACTTTAATTTGGTATACAATCTATAGCAGTGCACTACCCCTGGATACATAATTTGTCATAATGTTCCCAAATCATACAATCCTAGACAACAACCCCATTTTTGAAGAGTCCTTCTCTTTTGCAACAAAGTAGAAAAATGTCACTTTCATTTTAAAGAATCAAACTGCATTTGAAATTAAATAATAGTTTTAAATTTTATTATTGTTTTACACTTACAGTATGTACACTACAGTTTTTGAACAGTAAAATTTCTAATGTTTTTTTTAAAGAATTCACAAGAGTAAAATACATTTTAAAATATATTCAAATAGAAACCATTTATTTGAAATAGTAAAAATATTTCAAAATTGTACTGTTTTGCTGTACTTTGGATCAAATAAATGCAGGCTGTGTGAGCAGAAGAGACTTCTTTAAAAAATATTACAAATATACAAAGTTCATACCAACAGATTCACATGAAAGAGTAGTTTCACTTTGTTTCTATTTATCAGTCTATCACAGCAAATAAAAGTTTCAATGCTGATCGTAAGTATTATTGTGTCAACTAACTAATATTAAATATGTATAGGTACGTTGAAGAGCATCAAGTGTATTTATGACTCAACTCTCGGCAAACTATCAAATTTAGGGGGTGGAGGATAGATTTCAACAACAAAGACTAGCAAAACAACATGTGATTCACTCGTGTGTGCTCTGTATCAGCCAGAGGGCAGCGCTATATCATGACTAGCGCAAATACTTCTGGAACGAAAATACTACTATGTTGCGCTTTTTTAATCAACTTTTAACCTGTGTTCAAAACACCGCAAACTGAAACTTAATGCAAGTTCGACATTTTCTCACCACGCTGCGTCCAGCCGCTGTTCCGCTGATGTCCCGCAACGCGAGGCGGAATTCCCCTGCCTTCCCCGGGTCCATACTCAGCTGAAGACGGAGAGATTCGTCTCCGGCACCGGGGAGACAAAGCGGTCGTATACCTGAGTGGCATACTGACACCTTCACCGACATCAAAACAGTGCTGCAGGCCGATTGTGAGGCCTCATGGCCGAGATGAGACGATGAAGACTGGGCCGGCGGAGGTGTGTGAGTCCACCCGCCTGAGCTCAGCGACATGCCGCCGCCGACTGACTACTTCAGGCGGGAATATATCGTGTTGACACTCCAGTACCAGCCGGGTTTGTGTGCTAATATGATGTTTGGAGATATGCTGCGACTCCCTGATCCGGACACTTACACAAAATTAGCGGCCTTGTCATCTTTGTTTTAGTTTCAGTGGAGGGCAGTCCAGCGTCAGAGCAGGAAGAAACACGGCTCAAGCAGAGACAGACATTTTACACTATGAGAAACGCTGCGCCTCCTGTTGAAAACACACACTCAAATACACTCTGCTTTCTCATCTAGGGGATATCCCAATTTTCCATGTCAAGCTTAAATTTCACCTCATGAAACTGTAACTGTAATGTAACAGTGGAAATGTTGACTGTCGTTACAGTTACATGGTTGCACAAACATAATGTTTAGACTGGTTTGCTGTGCTTATATGTTATTATGGTTTAATTACAGATACCACAGTTAAGAAATGAGGACTGTAGTAAGCCTATGGTACATACACTACCAGTCACTACCAAATTTTTGAACAGTAAGATTTTAATGCTTTTTAAAGAAGTCTCTTCTGCTCACCAAGCCTGCATTTATTTGATCCAAAGTACAGCAAAAACAGTACAAACAACTTTTTTATTTGAATATATTTTAAAATGTAATTTATTTCTGTGATCAATCTACATTTTCACCATCATTACTCCAGTCCTCGGTGTCACATGATTCTTCAGAAATCATTCTAATATGCTGATTTGCTGTTAAAGAAACATTTATTATTATTATTATTATTATTATTATTATTATTATTATTATTATCAATAAGTTGAATACTTATTTCCTGGATGTTTTGATAATACAAAGATAAGAATTTATCTATGATAAAAAGCTTTTGTAATATTATACACTATACCATGCAAAAACTTGGAGTCAATATATTTTTGGGGAAAGAATGATAGAAATTAATGCTTTTATTTAGCAAGGATGCTTTAAAATGATCAAAAGTGATGATGAAGACAATTATAATGTTACAGATTTCTGTTTCAGATACATGCTGTTCTTCTGAACTTTCTATTAATCGAAGAAACTTGAACAAAATTCTACTCAGCTGTTTTCAACATAATAAATGTTTTTTTGAGCAGAAATCGGAATATTAGAATGATTTCTGAAGAACCACGTGACAGGAAAACTGTTATTTTAAATAGTACAAATATTTCAAAATTGTACTGTTTTTTTTGCTGTACTTTGGATCAGTGTATTTTGGAGTTTTACTGTTGTTTTATATTATTAAAAAAATATAGTAATGAAAACAGTTAAACTATCGCTACCACAGTAAAACCATTCATGTCTAACTGTATCTATTTATCCATGTGCAGGCTAGATTGTATATAAATCAGTAACATTAATAGATTTAGTTCTTATTTACGATTTAACATTAAAACATCTTTAAGATTTAACATAATCCGAGAAAATGTTCAAAGTTGTTTAAAACACAAACAAACAAATAAATCCTTTCTTACTTTACACATGAAGAGAGGGCTACGTCCTAATTGTCACGTCCCACTAGAAGAGGATCGAATTACCACTTAGCATTCTAAACACTTTCTCAAAACATTATAACATCTTCTAACTATGTATGATATGCCTAAATAATCTGTCTTTAAAATCTTAACATTTAACATCTCTTTTCACTACACAAAATATGAACACTTTGCAAAGAATTCATAAAATGGCCAATCGCTCTTTGGACATGATTTAAATGACTTGAACATTTAGCCAATAGAATGACTAGTGCATTTAATTGACAGACTAAATAGCCAATAGAAGTGTCTGTATTGTTCTCCTGAACTCACAAGTGGGTGTGGTCATCATCAACGGAAATATTTGAGACTGCTAAGAGGCGTGGCTTTACACTGTTTTCGGATATAGAGACTGTCGGTGGATGTTTACGAGATTTTCACTAACATAAGACAAGAAATAGAAGACATAATCGTTAGCGAAAGGTCACAAGTGCTAATTTGAGCGTCGGTTGATCGAGTCGCGTCATTAAAACCGACGCTTATATCGTTTTCAGAAGATAAATTTGTTCTAGGTCAAGTAAGGGGATGCTGCTGCAGTCGCTGTCTTGGAGCTCGACACAATCGCTGAATTTTATGTTGCGTTTAGTCGAAATAAGTAGCTTTGCGGTAAGAGAAAACTCCAGTAGAATATGTCAGTCTCGACCGAGTCATTTTCAAATATACTGAATATACATTGTACAACGTATTTTATTGCTATCCCACATCGCGCGTAGACGCCAGAGCATTTTGGCTTGTATTGTGTTGTTAGTTGGACAACAACTCCGTAAACCGATCTGTCTGTGAGCCGAACTTGGTACTCTGTTCGCAAAGAATTTTTTAGTTGGAAAGTGGCAGTACAACGGTAACTAAAGGTAAGAATTACAATCAATACACTGATATGTCGTCAATATTAAGAATAGCTGGTCAGTAGTAGGTTAACGTTAGTTGCTGGATGTAAATAATCGAATGTATTTATTCTTAACCTACTTTGCTCTTTTGTTTGCTATTGTCAGTAAAATGTCCCCACTTTAGTCCTTTTTTTTAAACCCCACACGCCCAGGTCGATTTGTAAAGTAGGAAGTGCTTTAATGGGTTGCTGGGGGGAGGGGGCGACAGGCAGATGGGTTGTTTCGATGGTCTTACAATTTTCAGCTGAAGAGTTAACAAATAATCTATCTTTCAATGCAGTTTTATGTGTGGTCTGTTGCTTTTGCAATTAATTATGTATTTATTTTTATATTTATAAGTTATGTATTTATTCAAATGAACATGCTATTTCCTTGTTTATACAGATAATTATGCAATCAATGTGTCCATACGTACATTTGGTTTTACGTAACGCACTGCATGTAAATAAGCAATGCTACATGTACCCAGCTATTTCCATTTGGGTATCTCCATTACAGTGTTTCATTTGAACTTGATACAATTAGTTGCGTCAATATATTGTTTATATTGTAACAGGTTATTCACAAACAATGAAACCGATGTTTGGCTTCTGTTAAGTGTGTGTACGTGTTTTGTTTTCCAGCTATGAAGCTTTTAGAGAATTCCCGTTTTGAGGCTTTGAGCTCCCAGCTGTGTGTTGAAACTGGAGATGCTAATATCCTTGGCAGGTATGAACTTTGGAAATATCAAATTATTTTTCTTTTTAAATTATTTTTGAACTCTAAGAGTTGTGTTTTGCAAAAAAAGGGGTAGCCCAAAAAGGGATAGTTCACCAAAAAATGTTTTTTTGTTTGTTTTTGTAAATTCACCCTCATGTCATTCCAAACTTTGTCTCTGACACTTTTACATAGTGCTCAATGTATGTGCATTGATCAGTGTTTATATGTGAAGAGTGATAAAGTATAAAGTGATAGTTTCTCTTCTGAAGACTAGAATCAAACCATCATCAAGATCTCTTTATGACAGCAGTGTCCAAACTCGTTCCAGGAGGGATGGTGTCCTGCAGAGTTTAGCTCCAACCCAAATTAAACACCTGAACCAACTAATCCAGGTGTGTTGAGGCAAGATTGGTGCTAAACCCTGCAGGATATCAGCCCTCCAGGACCGAGTTTGGAAACCCCTGCTTTAAAATCATGTCGGTGTCGAGAACAGGGAGCCTCAAATCTGGCCCACGAGATTCACTTTCCTGCAAGGTTTAGCTCCAACCCCAATCATGCACACCTGTGCATGCTAATCGGAGTCTTCAGTATCATTGGAAAATGACAGGTAGGTGAGTTTGATCAGGGTTGGAGCTAAACTCTGTAGCGCCCCGACCCTCCAGGGCAGGATTTGAAGAACCCTGGTCTAGAATGAATACTCAGAATAATGAATACACAATTCTAAAATATTTAATTGGTTACAAATGGCTCTTTCTAAATGCAAACTCTGTAAAAACATTAAGAAGCCTTATCCGGTAGATGCAAACAACTGGAACATTCATGGAAATGCATTGGTCAAAAAGAGCAGTAACCCTGTAGGTTGTTTTTAGATGGTTTACTTCTTGTCTTCAGGTGTCTATTCTGGTGAACATCCTGTCACACTTCAACATGCACGTACTTTGATTCTTCCTGTGGTTATTGTAGTGTCAAAGCATCATGTGCATAAGTGTTTTAGCTTTCACTGTGCACACATTAGCATGTTTGAGCTCAGTTCAGGAACCAGAAGAGTAAGTACAAAAGTTGCTGAACTATTCCAAATGATAGCAATAGGGTTTTCGTGATGCGTCATCAGTTGGCCATATTGGTGCCAAAGAATGTAAACAATGCCACCTAACCGAATAAAACTCGCATATTTTGCTGATTACTGCTGCTGAAAGTGGTCAATTATTGTCATGTTTTGAGCTGTACTAATCAGTAAGAGTGGAAAAACATTTGGAGTAGCTTACTATAGACCGCCAAAAGTTATAACAAATCAAGGAGAAGAGTGCAAAAAACTCTGAGGTCAGGTAGGTGAAATTTTAGACTAATATCTTACTTAATACTGCTCGTATGTATCTTTACTACCTATTAACTTTAGTTAGTCAAAATATTTCAGCCTTTACTGCTTACCAAGTCCTCTCTATATGATTTAGCAGCTTCCACATGTTTTTTTTCTGTGGTTTAGACAGCATAAATTAGCAGAACAACATACTCAGTAGTACATTAACTGTGCAATCCATGCTGTTGTTTACATCGGTGTATCGCCAGTATGGCCGCGCATCCGAGTAACTGACCAAATCGTGACGCAAGTGCAAACCTTCTATACTTTGCCATCTTTGTGTCTCAATTTGGTAGTTTTATACTTTTAACAACTTCAAACAATGCCACAGTTCTGAAGTAAGTGATATTGAACTCATTTTATTAAAATTTTCACTACTTGTACATGTTTCTTTATCATTTGCTGTTGGGCTTATAACTGTATTGTATTATTTTCTTTCACTTTGTGAAGATATGCAAGGATAAAGGGGACTGATATTCCCTTGATAGAGATGTGATTGTTGTACCCGTGACGCAGATTGTAGTGTCCTCTAACACATACCAGCACGGCTATTTAGGGATGCGTGTAAACACAGCTGAGTTTCATATGATCTGCCAGTTTCTTTAGCATTTAACCAAGTTATTGGATTAGTGTAGAGTACAGTACAGAGAGATCAAATGTGGCATCTCCGAGCACAGATGCGAATACCATTTATGTAGATCTTTAAATGGTGTTCACAATGAAGTGTACGTGTCCAACTTCAAACTAGTGAAGAGCCTGACTAATGCATGCACAGTTACCTTAGCGCCATCTCTATTTACTAACAGTCACCATCAGTATCTTGTTACAGCCCTAGTTGTCTAGTTCAGTGTGACGTGTCTTCCCTCAAACTGATCTTTACACACAGCAGACACATACACCCATTTACAGTTTATGATACAGTTCAACCTTTGTTCTACATTGTTTACTTGTTTCTTCTTGATTTGTGGCATTCAACACCGCCTGAAGGAAGTGGGTGACAGTGTACCGAATCATATGATTCTCCTCCGTGTCCTGCTACAGCCTTTGCCCTTCACCTATAAATAATCATGTCTGTGGACTGTTACTGGGACTGTCTAATGTTGCACAACCTCTCTTGCATAAGCCAGAAAGATAAACACGCATGATATTCCCATGCCCTCCCCCCTCACACTACATCTGTGACATTTTAGCCAAGTCTAAAAATATAGGTTTGGAAAAGTCCGGCAGTCAAGGTTGGGATGATTACAATGGATACATTTTACTGCAATACAAAAAAAGTTTGTTGTATCTTAAATATATTGTGCAGATATTTCTGTGTGCAATTGTTTGTTTATTTATATGATAATCAAATCAATAATCAATCCCTTTCTTATTACTTTTCTCTTTTCATACCTGTAGGATCGAGAGTTACTCGTGCAAGATGGCTGGTGATGACAAGCACATGTTTAAGCAGTTTTGTCAGGAGGGGGAGCCACATGTTTTGGAAGCTCTGTCACCCCCTCAATCCAGCAGTGCTCCGAGTCCTAACCTGTAAGTCTTAACACACAACCATACTCTTTACCTCAGCTATTTTGGTTGCACTACACAATCTCTCTCATGCATTTTCTTTTAGATTGGGGAAGAGTGGGGAGGATGGAGAAAACCCACTCAGTGATAAGTGTTGCAGGAAGACCTTGTTCTATCTTATCACAACCTTGAACGAGTCGTTTCGGCCTGATTACGACTTCAGTGCTGCCCGTGCTCATGAGTTCAGCCGAGAACCCAGCGTTAACTGGGTTAGTATGACTGGATTTTATTGTATCATGATAGAGTAACTGCTAAGTAAAGAACTTTGTGATGGTGTAATATTATTTAACGGCAGGTACAAAGGTTTTTAAATGCACTGTCAAGAATTGTTGAACGAAAGCAACATTATGAATTTTGAGTTTTAAAGAAGTTCATATCCAGAACAAAAATTGACAGATAATTTACTCACCCACTTGTCATCCCAAGATGTTCATTTCTTTCTCTCTTCAGGTTTTTTTTAGGAAAACCGTTCAGGGTTTCTCTCTCTCTCTCTCTCTCTCTCTCTATATATATATATATATATATATATATATAATATATATATATATATATATATACTGGACTAATATGGTGCCTGCAAGTTTGAACTTCCAAAATGCAGTTTAAATGCAACTTCAAAAGAGCCGAGGAAGAAGGGTCTTGTCTAGCAAAACAATCGGTTATTTTCTAAAAAAAAAAAAATAAAATAAAAAAAAAATTCCTATTTATATACTTTTTAACCTCAAATGCTCGTCTTGTCTAGCTCTGCATGAATTGTGTATTCTGGTTCAAGACCGTTAGGGTAGGTCAAAAAAACTCCCATTTCATTTTCCTCTCCAACTGCAAAATTGTCCTACATCGCTGTTTTAACTGTGCAAGATGTTAAGTTTTGAAATGGCACTGGTTGGAAGCTTTTTATTTTATATGATCAGTCTACACAAGGGTGACTGTAAAATATACATTTTGGGTATGGAAATGAAATATTTTGAGTTTTGATATGGGATATGGTAACTGTGTTACTTCAGTGGCTTTTTAATTATAATAATTAAGATTACCAAAAATGGCTTGCCAGAGATCCGACTGACCATCGCTTGGCCAGGCGCAGAGCCGAATATTCTCTAGTTTTATGCAAAACAGAAATACGACAAATAGAATATCATATCTGTCATATGGCCAAAAAAAAAATGTAAATGCTTTTTTTGCATAGTTTTTTAACACATTAAACATTAACACATGAAACAACTGTAACAATGTATCAAGTCCTTGAATTTGAGGGTATCGGACCTGGAAAGTACTTGAAAGTTCCTTGAATTTGAAGTTAACCAAGGTTTGGGAACCCTGTGTTATAAATGTATTTTTGTTTACCTTCCGTTTACATATTTGATTTGTTTCTTAACCATCTGTTTGTGTCCTCCAGGTTGTTGACTCTGTTAACAGCAGCCTTTATTCTGCTGTGGGGGAGCAGTTTAACTCTTTAGGTCCAGAACTGTGGAATGCCATTGACCAAGAGATAAACCTGCAGGGCTGTGACATCTATAGGTGTGTGAGGAGTAAATAAATTATTTCTCCCTTATTAAATGTGTTCTGTACATGTATTTTTATAACAGCCATTGTTAATGTTGTTTGTAGCTACAACCCAGACCTTGACTCTGACCCCTTTGGTGAGGAAGGAAGCCTGTGGTCCTTCAACTACTTCTTTTACAACAAAAAGCTTAAGCGCATTTTGTTCTTCACCTGCCGCTCAGTCAGGTAAGTAGTCACTCACTGTGCACACATTATAATAAAGTAATTTACAAGCCATTTTCTTGTTTTTTAACATCATAATCTGCTGTTCAGTGTTCTCAGTAGTTATGGTCGTTGTGGCCTTGATAATGAGTTGGACATGGAGCTGGATGATGAGGAGGAATTGGACGGCTTCATGGAAGACAGGTGAGATTGTTTTTTTGAAGACATCTTCATACACATAAACCGTAAAAGCTCAGGTTGTCGTAGACCATTAAAACTGAAATAACAATCATGCTTTTTAGTATGTAATAGGCCTGTGAGCCATCTCTGATATGTCTTTGCTGTAGTCTTTAAAAAGGTTTTGTTTTGCAGGTTCCCCCGAGCACTGTGCGTCTAAAGCTTTCTCAGGGATGACAACCTGCGCTTCAGCCAAAGGGCCTCGCCGTTAACTTTGCACCTAATTTCTTCTTTCTTTTTTGAGGGGAAAAAAAAAATCAAAACTTTATTTTCTGGGGGTTTTTCTTAAATGTGTTTAATTTTTTTTTTTTTTCTTTGGTTCATGGTGGACTGAGGAGGGAAAATAAGACTTTAATTTTACACCTCCCATTTGCCTCTAAAGGAGATCATAGACTGTGGCTGAGAAAAATTCCAGGAGCACTGCTGTACAAGGTTTGATATGGACTCATTTAGACATTGACAAGGCCAAAAAAAAAAAAAAAAACCCACTGGAAACCAGCTCCACCTAGGAGTGAATAAGTCACATTCAGTCACCAGCATTTTGACAGCGGAGGTTTTAAACACACTTTGGAATACAAAGACTGCATACCATCTGGATTTATGCCCCTCCATTTTATTGGTTGTCCTAATGTTTAATTGCATGTGTGGTGTTTGTTTTTTTTTTTTGTTTTTTTTTTTTTCTTTTAAGCTGTGTAAGGTTTGAAGTTTGTCTGTGTGAGTTGTCATTTAATGTGGTCTGTAGTCTGACTATATGAAAGCTTGTTTTTTCTTTTGTCAAATATATTTTTATCAAAACCAACTAACAGGTACTCTCCCCCCCCCCCCCCTCCCCCCCCNACTCTCCCCCCCCCTCCCCCCCCAACTCTCTCTACATGTGTTTCTTGGGATTTGAAGCAGTGATCCTTGGTAGCATTGTGCTTTAGACATTTTAGACAACTTTTTCCTGAAATCTTTATATAAGGTTGAACTATACAGCTTTTTTTAGTAAATTTAATTATTTTAAATTCATGTATTTTAGAATACACTGCACTGATTTTTATTACTGTTATTAAATGTCTGCAGTTTTCACTTTTGTTGCTGCAATTTCTTTGGCGTTCTGTAAAATAGGCTTTGCTATGAGTTTACCAACTGTTATTTTGGCATAGCTGAATGGTAAACATGCAAACCAAATATTGTTAAAGCTTTTAAGCTGGTGTTTCCAAATCTGTCCTTTTTTCATAATGATGTGAATTTTTTTTTTTTTTTAAATAACACCCTAATGTGGAAAGAAAAATGTGAATGGACTCTGTTCTTTTTTTTTTTTTTTGCCAGATAGGATTTAAATCAACATGACAATTAAGCGTCTGTGACAATAAAACCATGGTTTTGTGCTTGTTTGATATCTGACATCTTCCTATTTATGACCATTTCCAAATTGATACTGAGGACAAAAGGCAACTTCAGCTTTGTTCAATATTATTTGCATATGGCAAATATTCGAGAGAGGCCAGTTTGTTTGTTTATGTTGATAATAAATGCCTGTTTTTAAACCCTGTATTGGCTAGATGCAGAAAACAGACTGCACCTTACTTTAGCTTCCTTAAAATTAAACTGGCTTTTAGGGAGTAATTCTTGATCTAAATATAGAGTTGTGGAAAAGTACAAGTTAATCACCAGTTTGGGCTTATCTCCTCAATATTCATTTTAATATCTTCATTTTAGTGTCTCTTTATTCATTTTCTAGTGCTTGTTCTACCCTAATTCCTGGCGTTGTTTTTAATCCTGTGCACAAAAACAAAAGAATGTTTCATTATAGCTCTTCTTGAAAACGAATTGTTTTTATTTAAAAATTACAATATTGCTCATACAAGCTTTAAAAACTATCAAAAGATGCTAAGGGTGTCGCGTAACAACCACTCTTAACAGAAAAATTATTATTAACTTTATGTTGTTGATCATGGGTCGTTTTTTACCATACGCTTGGTTAAGGCGTCGTCGCCTAATAAATGCGTCTTTTTTTGCGTCATCAAAGGGCGACTATGCTCAGGCGTAAACATCGGACAGGGAGTCGGAATGGCAAGGAAAAACGCTCCAGATATTTAAACCATTTTTAAGATTCCTACAGGCCGAGCGGAGTTATATTTTACATGTTTGTTGCTCATGTTCTGCGTACTGTTCTCTCAAGTCATAAACCAGGCATTAATTATGTACAACCCGCTAAAGGCTGAGCATATTAAATCCTATATTTAGGTTTGGTAGACATTTAAGACGTCCGTGACATTCAGATGCCTGTTAAACGAGTCTAATTGAATGTAACATGTAGTTAGTATGTGGTATAGCAACTGTGTGATGAGGGAGATTATTTTGTAGGTGCTTTTAGGGGCATTCTGAAGAAATAAAGGTTTGATTTCTTAACTCTCTTGTTAATTAATCTGTCATTTGATTTGTAGTAATAATCTCTTACGCCGTCGTTGTTTGTGCACAGATGGTCCTGTCTTTGGTGAACCTGTGCGCCCGGGAGGTGGTGAGCGACCACAGCTCTTCGCCGTATTGGTTAAGCTGTGTGCCGAGGGAGCTCTACCGAGCGTTGCTGGACGCCGCCTTCGCCCACTGCCGTCCTCTAGCCGTCGGCGAGCTCGTCCAGCGGTGGCCTGAGCGAAAACTGATCGTTGGAGGCAGCAGGAAATCGGGCGAGTGCCCGCCGAACCGCCTCTGCGTTCAGGCTCTGCTGCTGGCTGTGGTCAGGGGACTGACGGACAAGAGGTACGGATATGTCTACATGACACTTTTCATTTTCACGACAAAGTGTGCCATAAAAAAGCTCAGTATGTTATACATAGAAATAGAAATATTTTCATAACCGTAGCATGTGACATGTCTCCGACCTTTAAAGATGCGGAACGGCACGGTTAAATATAGTTAGAAATTAAATTGATGCCTGCTTCTTTCACCATACTGGCAGTAAACAAGTTAATGAGGCACGCATAGATGACAAATAAAATACGAATCAATAATGAATGGCTTTTTAAAGTTTAGTAACGAAAAGAAATAAGACCCTCGTGCTATAGTGTTGTAAACATATTTGGGAGTGAAGCATGTAATTTAAAATAAATAAATAAATAAAATTTACACAATTGCAGACTAAATCATTCAGCCTCCAGAGACTGTAATAGTTTCTAAGTTTTTTTTTCAAATTGCATAAATTGCAAGTGATAATGTCAATATATAATGTTTTTGAGTTTTGAGATTGATTGATTGATTGGTTGATTGTAATGCAGCTATTACTATTCTACCTGTTTCTTTTTATATATATATATAAAAATCCTCTAACTCTTTCTTTTTCTATTCTATGTACTTGTTTTTTTTGTATATATTTTTCAACCTTTATCCAACATTCCAACAGCCTTTGGAAACTATAACAAAACTGAATTAGCTTGAAAGTGTATAGCTACAAGAAGATTTCCAAAACACTGAAAGTTCAAAGAGACAGCCTTAGTCATACATTTAAAAAGTGTTATACCAGAAAACCTTTGAGAGCATTGTAGAAAAAGCACAATATCATCAAGAGGAATAAATGTTTGATTAGAGCAAGTGAGAAAAACCAAAGGCTTGCAAGATGACCTGATGAAAGGATGAAAAATATTTCAATGCAGAGTATAAGAAGAACAATGGACAAACATGTCATGCCAAATGCCACCTTTTTTTTTTTTTTTTAAGATTTTATTTTTTGGCATCTTAAGCCTTTATTATTATAGGACATATCAGAATGGACAGGAAACAAAGTGGGAGAGAGATAGGGGCCAGGATCGGGAAAGCCCGTAATACAACGGTGCTGTAATACAACGGTGCTGTATGCCAGCGCACTGCCCACAAAGCTATCGTGCCGACTTTTTTAACTTATTTTTATTTTGAACCGCAACATTGCATACAGTACAGTGTTACGATTTAACATGTTAGTCCATCAAATTCCAGTTACATTGACATTCAGTCTTGATGATATTGAACATGTTATGCAGAAAATGGAATGCCACTTTTGAAGAACATAAAAGGCCGACTTGACCAGTGTTGGGGGTAACGCATTACAAGTAACTCGAGTTACATAATCAGATTACTTTGTTAAAGTAACTAGTAAAGTACTGCATTATTTTTTAAATTTACAACCAAATATCTGAGTTACTTTTTCAAATAAGTACTGCCAGTTACTTTGTTTTACCACTGACTGATTGACAGCTCCTCTCACCATGTTGAGGGAAATCGGGAGCAAGCACAGAGGCGAACCCAGAATATGCTGCAAACCTGCAATAATTAAATATGTTAAATAACACACATATCCTTTATGTATTTAGTCCCATTGTATTAACTAATCTGTTTGCTTCTGACCTTCAATGATCCAATTTAACCATACTAATAAGCAAAAATTACTTTGGACTAACGTTAAACTAACATTTTATGCTAACATTTTAAACTAACATTTGTGCTTCATTTTATATTGCTAAAGAGTGATGAACTAACTTCTACATCCTACTGTAAAGACTAGAATACATTTCCTTCAGGTTGAGGCTTTT
>JAHKKF010534771.1:0-19054 GCA_019740295.1 Labeo calbasu
GGAATAAATTCTATTTTAAAGTATGTTAAAATAAAAAACATTATTTTATATTGTAAAAACATTTTGCAATATTACTGTTTTTTTCTATATTTTTAATAAAATAAATGCAGCCTTGATGAGAATAAGAGACTTCTTTAAAGACTATTACAAGTCTTACTGACCCCAAACTTTTGAACGGTAGTGTATATATGTATATATATATATATATATATATATATATATATATATATATATATTATTTTATTTTATTTTATTTTTTGGGGGGAAAGAAATTCTAGATATTAATACTTTTATTTAGCAAGGATGCTTAAATTGATCAAAAGTTATAATAAAGACATTTATAATGTTACAAAAGATTTCTATTTCAGATAAATGCTGTTCTTCTGAACTTTCTATTCATCAAAGAAACCTGGAAAAAATTTACTCCGCTGTTTAATTGCAATGCAACATAATAATAATAAATGTTATTTGAGCAGCAAATCAGAATATTACAATGATTTCTGAAGGATCATGTGACTGGAGTGATGATGCTAAAATTTTGACTTTATAATCAAAGGAATAAATTACATCTTAAAATATGTTCAAATAGAAAACAGATATTTTAAATAGTATATATATATATATATATATATATATATACTTTTGTATGAGAAACTTTTAGTAACATTAAGAAAATCTTTCCAACCTCAACTTTTCGAATAGTATTGTGTGTATTCTATGATTTTTAGTAAAAGCTTATATGACAGTGTATGATTTACATCAGATTTATTTGGTATTTCACCAATTGCGATATTGACAAAAAAATTATATCTCTATATTTTCTGGGAGTTTATCGATAACAATAATTAGACAGTATTAATTAGATGATATTTTGCTGAGTGTGTTTTTGTGCTGGTATCCCAAGGACTACTATGGACAGCTGACTCCTACATTTTTTTATATTCTTTATGTTCTGTGTGGTGGTCAGTTCACACTGATAGAAATGCAAAGGAAACACAGAAGCTGCAACTGAAGTGGAATTTAAATGTATTTACACACTGTTTACAAATGCATAAATAATGTTTTGATATGTTAAACATAAAATGTTGAATACTAATTTGACATTTTTTAAAGGGTTCATCGGATGCCCGTTTTCCACAAGTTGATATGATTATTTAGGATCTTAATGAAAAGTCTATAATATACTTTGGATAAAAATTCTCAATAGTTATGTAAAACAACAATCAACTATTGTGGGAGCGGCCTCTGGCATCTGAGAATGGCTCGATTTGAAAAAGGGGATATTATTTTTACAGATTAATTAAAAACCACTGCATGGATTTTTATCATTATAGGGTATATTTGTACATACACTGCCAACACACATTAATGTTCAAACAACATATAAAAGTGAACTTTGCATCCGATGACCCCTTTAAATAATAAAAAGATACTTTAAATGTGGAATTAAAACCGCCAGTAGGTGGCAGCAAGTCGCAGTTAATAAGTGAGTCATTGCGATTGAACCGAATCATTTAAACGGTTGAATCATTCAGAAACGAAACACCGACTTGTTGCTCAGAAACGTAAAACAGGTGCTGTGGCTGTGTTTGGCATGATTTTTGTTGACGAAATAGAGCAAAAACAGGCAATATTGTGTCTAAAACGTAAGTAAGTCTCTTAATTCTTGTCTACTGAACTGTTGTGAAAAAAAAAATCAATTTGTAATCATGGTAATTTTGGAGAGGAAAACGGCACTCATCGTATGATACTAACTATATGAAGTGGAAGAAAGCTATACCTTTTCTGCCCCCATGTTTTAATTTTTTTATTATTCTAAATGTATTTTAATACACTAAATCATGCAGGGAACGAACGCACTGATAATGCGTACACGAACTTGTCTAGACTTCATGCAATCCGTCCACTGCACTCGGTAGGTGTTTTGAATGGTTTTAGCAAAATACCAGTTAATGTCAAATTGAACATCGTTAAAACAACAATTGCGATTTTATCGTAGACGATATATGTCGCACACCCCTACTTTCACACCATTTTTTTGTAGTGAAAAACAGAGTTTTTAATACTTTGCAAAGTTTTATTTGTTTGCAGCATGTCATACAACACATAACATACCATGTTCATACCTTTTCTCAAAACAAAAGGACAAAAGAGTTGGCACAGTTGAGCCTTCGCAGATACTGTCAAAAGACAAGAAAGTGGAAGGATACAAATGGTTTAATGGGTCTATGTTACAAGTTCTCAACTTCAATAATACTGAGAAAATAGAGCAAAGAAACATGATGGTTTGCTGAAGCTTGGTAATGATCCGGAATTTCACAATGACATACTGAAATGGAGTCAACCATTTTCAGATTCAAACAGGAGATGAAAGAATGTAGGGAAGAACTTGATGTTTTGTTTCAGGGGCAAAGGAAGCAGTTCAGAAATATTCTTTGAAATAATGTACACTGATAAAATGAGACCAGAAGTGTTATTAAAGTAAAAAAGTTCTATTTTTGATTTCATGTTGACGTGAAAGTACTTAAAAGTCTAAACACTAAGTTTTGTTAATGTTAATATTTTTTCATTGTCACTTAAAAGCTGTAAGACATTAACTAAAAACTACACATAGTATTGTGATTGAACAAAGTATTTTCAGGAAATCATGCAAACTGAGTTTTTATTTGATGTCGCTGAAGCAATAACATTAAAGAAACAGCAGAAAGGTTTCATGGCTTTTAAATGAGTTTAAAAACACATTTTGTCATTATCTAAGAATGTATTCAGAAATGTGAAGTGATGCTAAAAGCATAAATCTATCTTAGTGTATCAGTGTTGTGAGCACATTTGAACAAACAAAAACTAATTAACAAACCAAAAAAAAACACTTTAACCATGAAACCTGGGCCAGCCCAGATCCACGAGGATCACAAAACAACTAACAAAAAAAAAACACATTAAATATCTTAAGTTATTAATGCTTGTGGAATTGTCCTCCTAACATGTCCCTACAACAATTCTCAAGATATATCAAACAAAGAGACTCACAATTACACAGACTGTACAAAACTGCTAAGTGTACACAACTGCGGTACAAAGTACAAAGGGTTATCTCCTCTCCCGTATCAGGCAACAGCTCCGAGTTGGTCTGTGCCCTCTGAACACTGGGCTTAATACTTGTTTATTCCAAAGATCCGCACTCCGTGGAGTTGTGGCAGTTTTGGGATGAGAACACTCAAAAGCGAAGCTGTGTTTATCACAAAATGCGCTGTGTCGTATTTCGTGTAAAAACTGGCGAGAAAATATCTGCGAAGACAAGAACAAGTATAAATAAACATCTCCAATGACCAAATTATATGTATATTAGTCACTATTCGCATTTAGTAAACATTTGATGAAGGAAAAAAGCTTCATTTTTCATTTTTTTTATTTATTTTTAAATGCTGTGCAATTAGTTGATTGGTGTTTTAACACCAGGCTAGCTTTCTAGGCGAGTAACTAGTTGAAATAGTATAAGAGAGCAAATAAAACAACCTATACCAGGTCTAAATGTTATGCAAAAGACTGCAAAAAGAACTTACAAAATGATTGGTGAGATTGTAAAGAATTTTCTAGATGATGTGAACTGCACGCCATAGTCCAGCTGTTCCCAGTGTGTGAGAAGTCTTGCCTTGCCCTGGTCTGGTGTTTCAAATGGTGTGCCTTTCACTGCATGCATAAACACATACATACCCTGCGGGAAGATAGAGAGATGATCCAAATGTCATACACACAATTCTCAAAAGTTTGTAACACTAGGAACTAGGGCTGGGCGATATCTAAAAAAAAAAAAAAAAAAAAAATCTCGATATTGTCAAAATTTGCACGATATTCAATATACATCTCGGTATGTGTGCATTTGCTCGTAAATAATAAAAAAAAAAAACATGTTTTTTTGCCCCATTAAAAAAACAAAACAAAAACAATTTAGATAGAAAAGCTATTGTTACAAAGTAAAAACAAAATGTTTAGTGCAAATTCACTTACTGCTTTTTATTAAATGAACACATGTATATGTATCTGAAGTAGTGCAATACAAATACATAGGTATTTCTTAGCTAATTTTGCAAATTTGGGGAAATGTGCCTCATGGATGCTCCACCACCATAAGTACAAATCAATAGAATGTGGACTCATACATGGTTTATTTTTACCTCATGTAGTCTGATTCATTACAGGCTTTATATATATATATATATATATATATATATATATTATATATAAAATATAAGATTTATGCATTCTCTCTGTCATATTTCATATTATGAAAACTGGTAAAACAAATGAAAAATATTATGACAGTGAAATTCCTAATAGTAATTCCAAACAGCAATAGCCCATGTTTCTCTAATCAAACAACAGCGGTTGAGTAAGTTAATTTATTCAGCGATCACAAGCGCAAACAATACAGTCGAGATCTCATGACAGACTGGTTCAGAGACACTTTCATTTTGATCTCTAAACTCCAGCTTGTTTGTCGGTGCTTTTGGATCACCGTTGGCGCTTACGCAATAAAGAGCGAGCTTGTGCGCATGGTTGCCAGATTGCTTAAAATAAGCAAAACGCCGGAAAAATGTATCCTTATAACAGCAAAGCTCTGATTCAGGGAATTGAACTCTTGATATCTGGCAACCGCATTCATGAAAGCTTGCGTAGTAGAGGCGTGTAATATGTAAGGGGATGTAGCATTGGACATTTGGCGCTTTCTTTTGGGAAAGTATGCCTGAATTAAAAATATTCGATATTTACAATATTTTCAAATTTTACATCGTTGTCAAAATTATTGCGATATTATCGCTAATATTCGATACATCGCCCAGCCCTACTAGGAACTTCACCTCGCTTGTGAAAAAATGAGCCAATCAGATTTTGCTCTCCCTATGACGTAGGAAAGGGATCTTATTATAATATTACCGCCCCTTAATCTGCACGTTTACACTAACGGCGCCATCATTTTGTTTTTTGCAAGCGACAACAGTGTACCAGTTCTAATGCCATGGTTGAAGGTCGAGCAAAGTGCATGCTAACTGTTCTGTAGTTGGCTGCACAGATGAGCACAGAACACTATTTTGAGTCCCAGCCTCAGAGGAGACGAGAGAACAGTGGATTGATTGAATTATTTACTGTATATTAAGCTGCTGCCACACAGATCTAATATAAACATGCTATTTCTTTCCCAGCTGTTTACCTTCACAGACATAACTGACTGTTTTTTAACTCCTGTTTGTTTTTAACCAAAACTTGCGTGTATTTGTCAAAGCGCAATAAGACATAAAAGAGAAGTACTCACAAGCCATGCATGATTTCAGTGCGATAGACATAATCTAAACCAAACAGATGTTTTTAGCAGAGTATCTGAGGTACATACTGTAAAGGCACAGCCCTATTCTGGAAAAGTGGGGGAGCAGGAGCTCATGTGCATTTAAAGAGACGTACAAAAACAGCACGTTTCTGCTTTCATTCAAAATAGGCATTTTTTTAAAACTATATAATAAATGATCTGTGGGGTATTTTGAGCTGAAACGTCCCAGACACATTCTGGGGACACCTGAGACTTATATTACATGTTGTAAAAAGAGGCATAATAGGTCTCCTTTAATATTAAAAAGATAGTTCTCATATAAACTGGTGGGGCATTTACTTTTCTAGTGGGGGCCTTAGTGGAAATTGGGAAGGTGGGGGAGCACAGGGGCCAGAATGGCCAGGGCAGACCACCACTGGCCCGCTCGTGGTGCAGACACTGATGAAATGCGAGAAGTTTCTGTCCCTCAATTGAAAGTCCAGGTAACTAAAACTTAGAAGATGCAAAAAGGTCATAAAGGCAGCATAAATTGTATCCATATAATTTGAATGGGTAAATCCGTGATATGATCATCACACTGAATTTAGGCTTTTAATTACATATAAACAGTGCTCAACACACATACAGAGCAATCCAAGCACCAGTGAGGCTGTGCACATGTGATGCACATGTCTTAGGTTTGTGTCAGTAAAAGCCTAAATTAGACTTACTCATCGTATAAAGGAACTTATGACTTTTTTGAAGTTTTAGTTCCCTGAACTTTCAATTGAGGGACAGAAATCTCTCAGGTTTCAGTAAAAGTATCTTAATTTGTGTTTCAAAGATTAACCAAACCCTTAGGAGTTTGGAATGACACGAGGGTGAAAATGTAGCTTTAATCACAGGAAAAAAATACATTTTAAATATATTCATATAGAAAAGGTATTTTAAATAGTAAAAATATTTTACAGTTTTACTGTTTTTGCTGTGCTTTGGATCAAATAAATGCAGGTGAGCTTGGTGTCTTTCTTTAAAAAAAACAAAAACATTAAAATCTTACTGTTCAAAAACTTTTGCCTGGTAGTTTAGCTGCAGACTTACTACTCTTGCTAAATTTGTCATCCATGTCAGGACAACTGAAACATTATAGTATCCCTATGAATAGCTTCGCTTTATCATTGTGGCGCAAGCTGTCACACATCATCACATGCCAGAGAGCTTAAACTTGGTTGGTGATGTCATGCAGTTGACCTTGAATCTTTTGCGAGCGAGTCCTTACATAACAATGCCACACACACTACTAAGGAAGCATCAATTGTCGAGACTCCAACTGGCCTCTGGGCACTGCTGAGAAAATGACAAGCCATAGACAGGGGGATGAAATGGGATAGGACAAAAGATTATTCAACTGAGGACACTTACAAAATTGTGAATAACATTTGTGAGGGTCCACACAACAGGAACACTGAAGAAAGGAATGCTCAACAGTACAATGTGAAGCATTCCTACGCCGAGCGCATATGTCAGCCATATCCCCCGACTGTTCATCACACGGGTGTTTGGGTTCACTTCACTGTGGGCCACACCGACGTTCATCTTGCTTTTCTGTCAACAGACAAAAAAAAGTACACTGTAAACCATGATGTTGTAAATAAACGTTTACTGGAGTACATTTTAGAAGATTTTTTTATTATTTAATCCAATTTTTCTAGCAATTTCTGAGTGAAAACTGTTTCTACATCAGATTTTTTTTTTCCATTTAGTTCGAAATGGAAATATCAAGTCAGATTATACAATATTTCTGCATAGTGTAAGAAAGCTGTATAAATAAAATAACTAAATAATAAAAATAAAATATTTTGTAACACTTTACAAAAAGGTGTCATTTGTTAACATTAGTTAAGTGTTAACTAACATAGACAAACAATGAACAACATTATTTATCCATCTTTGTTAATTTTAGTTAATAAAAATACAGTTCATTGTTAGTTCAGTGCATTAACTAATGTTAACAAACACAACTTATAATTTTAATAATGCATTAGTAAATGCTGACATTAACATTAACTAATATTAATAAATGCTGTAGAAGTATTGTTCATGTTAACTAATGTTAACTAATGAACCTATTGTAAAGTGTTCCCTAATATGTTTATTGATTACTTGTTGTTTATAATGCAATTAAATAATGCATAAATATAACCATAAAGAAAATAACTAAAAAATACCAAAAAAATATAAATGTATAATTTTTTTTCTAAATTTTTAAAAGTGACAAAACATAATAACATTGAATTATTTGGTTGATCATTCAACTTGTAACTATTAATTAACTGACTAAACTGATAAAATGTATTGTAATTAAGTTTTTCTGTTTTCTGTCATAACTAAAAGTTACATGTCAGTTCAATCTAGTTAATTCTAGTGCTGTCAAACAATTAATCGTGAAAATTTTCGTTTTTATATAATATGTGTGTACTGTGTATACTTATGTATAAATACACTTGCACATATATTTAAGAAAAATCTATTAAATCTAAATATATACATGTAAATATTGTAAAAATATACTGTATGTAACGTGTGTTTTTATATATACACAATAAATATGCACAGTACACACATGTATTTTACTACTAAACAAAAACTTTTATTTTGATGCGATTAATCGTTTGACAGTTGAGATGTAAACTTGATCATTTATGCACTACTACAATCTATAGTCAGCAATTGTTGTTTAATGACTTGAAAAGTACTAGCTAAGACTGGAAGCTGTATTACAGATGATGTCTCGTCTATATGCCAACAAAAGCATGTTCACAAACTTACAATGGGCTGATTCTTTACAGTACTTTGCCCTAATGCATTACTGTTCATGCTGACCAACTTATTCAAATTATGTGCAAGAGCTCCGTTCTTCTTTAGAAGAGCAAAAGGCTGGAAGTGACACTTTATGGCCTGTTTGGTTTATCTGCTACGGTAAACAATCTAGGCAGCTGTTTGAAAGTCAAAGTTCAGTGTTACTAAATACAAATCTTATTTGTTTGGTTATTTCTCACGTAATGATCTCTCACCAAAATAATTTGCTCATCTTGGTTTCTACTCACCAAGTCAATTGCTTGTTGATATGTTACAATTAATGAAAACATCTTCATTATTTCATGTCTTATTATTATTGCTGCAAGAGATAAACAAGTCCATGACACAGATAGGGTTAGCAGCACAGCTACATGACAAAACACTGTCTTACTAATACACAGCTCAATGTCTTCTTTCATTTAACGACTTAAATAAGACTTATTAAACATGCTTATCCTCCTGCCTGTGCTATTATAGTGAGTTGCTTTAGGTTTAGCGCATGAACAATGCTCTTTATTTAGCATCAACTGCTTTCATAACAAACACCAGTTGCTTTTGTTTCACTCTACTTCAATTAAACACCGCAAACATCAATAAAAGCTCCCAAATCCCCCCATTGTCCGCCGGTTTTGGCTCATTTTGTCTTTTTGTAGCGGCACAAATGACTTGGTTTCATAAGAGTTAAGTAACAGTACCTTATTTGCGTTCGGGTGAAGCAGGCTGGAGCGCTGCCGGCCTCCGCTGCGCGCACTGCGGGCTGACTCACTGCACACACTCCGCTAGCACATAGGCTATCGCAGCTAACGGGATTAGGAGCGCAAATCTCGCGAGATTGGCGCACCACGCCCACCAAAGGCATGATGTTTACAAAATAAAAACATGTTAACTAAGACATCAAATCAGTTTTTTTGATTATTGGATAAGAATTGGTTTGCTGTTAGTTAGTCAGTTTTTAATAATGTGTGGAGTTTTATTCGACCATTTTTTAATGTAGAAAACGAATAACATGAAAAGATGCTAACATAGTTATATAAGCTAATTTTGGGGATTTGTATATTTTTTAGAGACAGCCATAAGCATTAAATGTTCATTTACTAATTTATAAGCAATATAAATATATAAACAAACGACAGAGAAAAACATCCAATCAAGGCATAGAATAACAATGACGTAATTTAGGCGCCAGTTATGTCATATCCGATACTGGAGCGAGTCTTGAAAACATGTGAAGTACACTTGTGTTATGAATTTGTTGGATATCTTTTAACGGATTATTATTATTTTACATAAAGTAAGTAGGATGATATTTGACTCTTTTAAATTTAATCGTCTAACGTATCATAACGGTTAAACATATACACGTTCTGTTAGAATTCAAGTTGTTGTCAATAATCTGCTAAAATGACAGGTTTGGGACTATTGTCTCAGTTTTAAAACTTTTCTTCTTAGGGAGCACACTATGAAGGCGCTTCCACCTGAGACGGTTCGTCTGCTATGCAGCTCTCAGGTTATAACGTCTGTCCTGAATGTTGTCAAAGAGCTGGTTGAAAATTCACTTGATGCTGGTTCCTCAAGCCTTGAAGTCAAACTGGTAAATGCACACTTTATCAACAAACATATTGACAAGTATAAGGACACTTAAGATTATAAATGTATTCATGTCATTGAATTAGACGACAAAATATTAAACAGTTGGCATATCCTTTTTTAAAAAAAAAACAAAACAAAAAAACAAACCAACCTATTGTTTATTGAACCTGAGATGATCTGGCTTCTTCATATATCCACTATATTGATATTTTGTTTCTAGGGCAATGACGTTAATACATTTTTAAATGTACTTAAGTGTCCAAATATCGTTGGGGCACTCTTAGGATCTGTGCTGAATCTGTTCATTTTCCCTTGTGATCAGGAGAATTATGGATTGGACCGCATTGAAGTCAGAGACAATGGTTCTGGTATCAAAGCTACTGATGTTTCTGTGATGGCTGTAAAACACTACACGTCTAAAATCTCTTGCCACGAAGACCTGGAGCGCTTAGAGACTTACGGCTTCAGAGGAGAAGCTCTGGCATCCATATGTGCCATATCAGAGGTTACATAATTTTTTTAATTTTATTGCTTGAGTTAGTGATGCACATATATAAAAATTGCAGCTGAAATCGTTATTATGAAAATTATGAAAACGGTTGTCGATGATATTAAAATTTTGGAGTCTTATGTCTGAAAAATAAAACATAGTAACAATAACAGTCAGTCATTTTAGATGCCACAAGCGAATTTAGGCAGAACTGTATTATGATGTACAGTGTACATTACCAGTCAAAAGTTATTGGACAGTAAGATTTTTAATGTTTTTAATGTTTTTTTTTAACATTCTACTCACCAAGCCTGCATTTATTTGATCTAAAATACAGCGAAAACAGTAATATTGTGAAATATTTTTACTATTTAAATAAAACTGCTTTTTATTTTAATATATTTTTAAATGTAGTTTATTCCTGTGATCAAAGCTAAATTTTTAGTCTTCAGTGTCACATTTTTCTTCAGAAATTTAGTTTATTATTATTATTATTATTATTATTATCAACATTTAAAACAGCTGAGTACATTTTTTACAGTACAGGATTATTTGATGAATAGAAAGAAATCAGCATTAATCTGAAATAAAAGCTTTATACACATTATACACTATATCATTCAAAAGTTTGGCATCAGTATAATTTATTTTTTGGGAAACAAAAGCTAGAAATTAATACTTTTGTTTAGCACAGATTCTTTAAATTAATCAAAAGTGATGATAAAGACATTTATAATGTTACAAAAGATTTCTATTTCAGATAAATTATGTTCTTCTGAACTTTTTATTCATCAAAGGAACCTGTGAAATTCTACTCAGCTGTTTTCAACATAATAATAGTAATAATAATAATAATAACAATAAATGTTTTTTTGAGCAGCAAATCAGAATATTAGAATGATTTCTGAAGGATCATGTGACTGGAGTAATGATGCTAAAAATTCAGCTTTGAAATTGCAGGAATATATTACATTTTAAAATATATTCAAATAGAACAGTTATTTTAAATAATAAAAATATTTTTTTTATATTTAATATATTTTTGCTTACTTTGGATGAAATAAATGTAGGCTTGGTGAGCAGAACAGACTTCTTTAGAAAACATTAAAATTCTTACTGTCCAAAAACATTTGTCTGGAAGTGTACAGTATAAAAAATACATACACAGTTTTTGAGATCTGAAAAAGATTATGTTAAATTAAATGTAAGTTAAAATTATTAAAATGATTAAAATGTAAGTGAAAAAAAAATTGTAGTATTAAAAATGAACTTTTAAATAATATCTGTTAAATATCCAGTAACTTCCAGTAGTCCAAAATTGATTGACATTAATAAATAAAAAGATGCTAATATTGGCAGATAACTGCAATTGTACCAAAATATTGTGCATCTCCAATAACTCCATGAGAATACTTTTAATCATTGAATTACAAATGTAGAAAAACGTTTCCTGTATAACTGACCTTTTCTTCACCCACCAGGTCGTCATTACTACTAAAACCACAGATGATGATTTTAGCATTCAGTATTCTGTTGATCACAATGGACAGATCATTTCACAAAAGCCATCACATCTTGGCGAGGGTAGGCATCTGTTAATGCACTTTTTAATACTTCTGATTTATGGTAGCAGACTGCTTCTGACATACCTTTTTCTTCAGGCACCACGGTGTGTGCAGCAAATCTGTTCAAGAACCTCCCTGTCAGACGGCAGTATTATTCCAACACTAAGAAATGCAAAGAGGAACTGAAGAGGGTCCAGAACTTGCTCATGGCCTATGCTGTTGTTAAGCCTGAGTTAAGGATCACATTGAGTCACAACAAGGTATTACAGCTCATGTGGTTTTGACCGTGCACCTACAGTGTCTTTGATCAAGAATGGTGTTCAACCAATGTGAGTTGCCCAAAGGTCTAAGAAAACTGGAAAAATCTGGGATTGGACCTGGAGATATATCAATATTTTTAAGATTTCAGCCCTTTTTTTTTTTCAAATAGAAAATGTCATGATGGATAAAATGAAGCTTAGACACTTTTGTCTTTAATTATAAGCTGTTGGAAAAGTTTAAATATTAGGTTGTTGAAATTTTTGGGGGGATATAATGTTTTTAAAAATACAATGAAACAATAATATGCTGAAATAATGTTACAATTTAAATTAAATAGACAGTTTCTATTGTAATATATTTTAAAATGTAATTTATCGTTGTGATGCCAAAGCTGAATTTTCAGTAGCCTTTAATCTAGTCTTCAGTGTCACATGATCCTTCAGAGATCATTTTAATATGTTGATATGATGCTCAATTTAATATAATATGTAATTAATTGTCATTCTTATTATCCGTCTTATGTGTAGTTATGCTGCTTAATATTTTTGTGGAACCCGAAATACATTTTTTTTACAGGATTTAGTTTGATAAATAGAATGTTTGAAAAAAGGAGCAATTATTTGAAACAGAAAAATTTTGTAACATTATAAATGTCTTCACTGTCACGTTTTATCAGTTTAAATAATTAAAAGCTTTAAAACGTACTGACCCCAAACTTTTGAACGGTAGTGCGTATTTGACCACAAGGTGGCGTCACACATCAACAAATACTGTGGTATTACTCTTCAGGATTTTACCCACATTTAGTGACATTTAACCATCACACGGCATGATATCAGTTGTGCTAATAGTGTTCGGCTAACGTTAATTAGAACTTATGTAACTTGTTTATTGCTGTGGTTTCTCACCACTGTATTGATTCTGTGCTTCCTCCTAACAGTTTTAAATCCTGATATGATGATAAAAGAATTTTAGCGTGCCAGATCTAATATAATAATGTTTTTTAATTGTTTTAAGCTCACAAGCAAAGGAAAACTCCTGAAGTTGCCTATGCAAAAAAAAAACAACTTAATTTGATAATCAGCGCATGTTGTGATAACAGCCTGTACATGTCCAGCATTTAGACACTGACATCAATTAGTGCATAACCCTGGAAAGTGGACATTTCGCCTGCTTCTCGTCCAAAATTAGCAATTGAACCGCAGGATGAAGCACTAAGCCTTCGACTCTCACGCTGCCACATGATCCTAAAGTAACAAGCTAAGTGGTATAAGTTCTCTTGAGTGTTTTCGCAAGTGCAGTAACAGCCTGGCCTCATGATAGCGTACGTATCTGGCCTTGCTCTGCGAGACCTCACGTACCTTTCATTAAATTCATATCGTTCAGGTTGTAGATCATCAGGGGAGGGCCATACACTCATTTCATGCCATCAGCACTTCCAGGCATATCTCGTATCACAAACTTTGCACTTCGGCCTGCATTGGGTTTCATGACTTCTCAAAAAGCTGTTTACTAGTCTGATCTCTTTACAGTCACCAAATTGTATATTTCATAGCGGAGATGTGTGCTGCGGACCGCATGCTTTCAGAAATCAACACCTTGGATATATATACTTGCATGTGGAAGTGCCAACGACAGGCAAACGCATGGGTGTGAAAATATATGCGTAACTGCGCTCCTCACGTTGAAATGACATTTGTGCAAGTAGCGTGTTTGCTCGATGCTGCCAGATGGTGTAAAATCTTCATGAAGAGTTGGCAAGGCTTGTCCTTGCAGTGCTCCCCGCGCAGTTGATTTTGTAATATCCAAACATTCCCCAAAGTATAATTGTTTATTGTGAAGACTTGATCGGTGGCTAATGGCTGTTTGCGAGCATGCAATCCCACAGGTGGTCTTATTTTAGGATGACCGAAAAATAACTTGACCCGTTTTACCGTGTTGTTACAGGCTGTGGTCTGGCAGAAGTCCAGGGTGTCGGATCACCGAACTGCCCTCATGGCTGTGCTCGGAGCGGCCTCCGTAGCCAACATGCTCCCCGTCCAGCATCACCAGGAGCAACCAGAGGTCAGTGAAGCGCTGAGAAAACACGGGCATATTTATCGTTTCCAGCGTGAGCAGTAGGGTTCCACAGATGCACCAGCTCTGGGGCTGCCGTGACGGCTTGCGATAGGAAACTGTTTTTTCCACAGAATGTTTTCATAAAGGAGTGTACTTCAAGGTTCAGACAATCGGGGTTCATTCAGATTGCATGTGTCTTGAGCTGACTTTAAATGTCCCTGCACTTCTGTCAGGTTGCTAAACCCAAAGACTCGTGTAACAACTTAATTCCGAACGGCTTTCCTCTCCCTGGAGAGCTGTTTCTCTTTTTCCTGGTTGTGCATTCCGCAGCAATGACTTTTTGCATGAATGACTCAGCAGGTTATACCTTATATAAAGCCTTTTAATTTTCGGCACTGGCTTTAAATTTCTAGCTAATGTTTGGTACGTATGCATAGAAATACTGTGGCCCTGAAGAGTATATGGACACTTTTGGACACATAAAAATGTGTCATTGCATAGATGTCAAAATATCAAACCAAGGGGCATCTACATCTACTGAAGCTCACACAAGTGTTGTAGCAGAGTGACTGCAGATGTAGTTTATTACATTAACTGTGAACATGATCCTTTACTGTTTAATAAGAAGAAACTGTCTAAATTCAATTTGTGTGCACTTTGAACAATGAATGCAGTGCCATACGAAAGTTTGGGAACCCTTGCAGAATCTCTGAAAATGTGAATAATTTTAACGAAATAAGAGAGATCATACAAAATGCATGTTATTTTTTTATTATTATTATTATTATTATTTTTATATGTACTACTGTCCTGAGTAAGATATTTAACGTAAAATTATTTTACAAGGGGGTGAAAACTTTTTGAATTTGAAGAGCAAGATAAATTGTACTTAATTTGTCTTCTGGGAAACATGCACACATCTTCTGTTGCTTCTATAGGGCAGTGCTAATTGGAAAAAATGAAACATTTGGACATCTTCATCTTGTTCAAAAGTTTTCACCCCCAGCTGTTAATGCACTGTGTTTCCTTCTGGAGCATCAGTAAACGTTTGAAGCTTTTTTTAATAGTTGTGTTTGAGTCCCTCAGTTGTCCTCAGTGTAAAAAGATGGATCTTAAAATCATAGTCACTGCTGGAAAGAGTTAAAATATGCAAAAGATGCTGGAAAACTGAAGAATCTGCAGGACCTGGAGGATTTTTCTGAAGAACAGTGCTCAGTGTAACTGTTCAGAACAAGCAAGTGACTCATGAACAACCGTCACAAAACAAAAAACGGTCGTAGATCATCCAGGTAACATACACAGTATTAAGAAACGAGCTCGCAAACTAACGATATACGATTGACGTCAGTTGCCTTTATCGGCACTGAAAGTAAACAGTGCCACTGAACCGAACGAAACTTGCATATATTGCTAAATATTGCTGCTGACAATTGTCAATTATTGTCATGTTTTGGGCTGTATCAATCAGTTGGACTGGAAAAAAACAACTTTTGAAGTACTATAGACTGCCAAAACGTATAACAAATCAAGAACAAAAAGCATTTGTGGTTGGCCAAACTGAACCAGGATTTCCAGGGCAAGAATCTTGGCAACATTCGTGTTTGTTGTTATCATTTCCAGTCAAGTAGATGAAATATTAGGCTAATATCTTAATTAATACTGCTTGTAAGTATCTTTACCACCTATTAACTTTACTTTGAAAAAATATTGTGCCCTTTTCTGCTTACTAAGTCCTTTTCTATATGATTTAGCAGCTTCCATAAGCTTTTTTTGTGTTGTTTTTTTGTTTTTTTTATACAGCATAAATTAGCGCAATATTTTCAGTATTAGTAGTACTGTGCAATCCATGCTGTTGTTTACATCCGAGTATCACCAATATGGCCGCGCATCTGGGTGACTGACCAAATCGTGACAAGTGCAAACCTTCCACATCGCAAGAACCAAACAAAAACACACAAAAAGTGCATGCATACACTAAGATGTACAGTAGGTTGGTTTTAAAACAGTCTAATAAACAAATAGAACTGTTTCGTTACTGAATGAATCATTTGAACGAATCAGTTGAGTGAATGACTCAATGACTCACTTATGCAATGATTTACTGCCACCTACTGGCAATTTTAGGTTTTAAAAAATCAGTTTAAACTTACTGGAAACGTTCATTTCTGTTACTCCTGCAAGCTAATCACTGCACAGAGTATGAATAAAAATATCAAAAGCTTTTGAAGTCAGCTGTCCACTGCAATCCTAAACCTGCCACAATAACATACTCAGCAAAATATCATCTAATTATCGTAATTATCAAAAAAATGCCAGAAAATATAGAGAGATGATTTTTTGTCATTATCACACACCTTTATTTGTTCTACTATTTCTTTAAAATCAAAGCCTGTTTAGTTTAATATTTTGTTATCTAATGCAACTACATTTTAAGGATGACTTAAGTGTACAAATGCTTTGTTTGTTCACTTTTCAAATTAATTTTTAATTAACAGTTTTTTTTTCCACAGCGCATATTTGTGCTATTATTTGTTTAAAATAAATACCTCTTTGGTTAGATATTTTATCTAATACAAATACTTTTTGGGGACACTGCAAATTTTTCAGATCTGAAATTGTGTTATTTTAATCATATATGCTTTAGAATACACATACTGAAAGGCTATGTGTCTTTGCGAGACCACGTGCGGCGTTTATCTCGCGGTCAGTGACGGATCACGTTACAGTGTCAGCAGTGGACCTATGCACTGAATGCGGCAAACTTTGCGACAAATGCAGCAGTGAATTAAAGGAGCCTTCAGGGACTGCAATGTACGTGGTGAAAGGGCCTCAGAGGGACGTAACCTGCCTGTGTTGGCCAGAGGCCACAATCCCACTGCTCTGGCACAGATTTAATACACTGCTGCAAATGCAACGAGCAAGCATTTGTTCAAACAAATGTGTGATTATATAGTATTATGCTCAAAAAGACTCAAAAAGACACACATATGAAGATTTAATGTGTGCTGCAGCAGTGGAATATCTTTGCTGCATGTGTGTTTTTTTTGCAGGTGTAATGTGGTCACTGCCTGTGGTGCTCCTCAACACTAATCCAGCTTGACTAATCTTGAACATTTTAGGTCGCTCCTCCTATTATGCAGTATATTTTCATGTGTGTTCCCATAATTAATGTATTTATATCATAAAGCATGGAAATCGTAGTTTTTTTTTATTACAAAGTTACAATAAAGTGAACATGGGGTAATTTTTTTAATAATTAAACTATTTAAATTTGTTTGGGGGTTGCCATATTTGCCATGTTCATGTCATGCTTTGCACTTCTAACCAGAAAATTTCTACCTTTTTCTAATCTATAAATCTCTCTCTCTCTCTCTCTCTCTCTCTATATAAATTATTATTATTATTATTATTAAAATTTCTACCTTTTTCTAATATATATATATATATATATATATAATGTTGCCATTTTTTGTTCTTGGGTGAAATTTTGTCTATTTTTAAAATAAATATTCCAGGTATTTGGAATAATTAAAAAAAATAATTTAAAAAATAAAATAAATTTGACACTTAAATATACTGAGGACAATGAAACTATTATTTTATTGATGTTGATAATTAATTTGTATTTTTTTTTTTTTTTGTCCTGTTTGACTTTTGTAGCATCAGTAAGAAATGGGTTTGATGAATTGTGGGATGTTTTGTGGTATTAGCTGATCTGTCACTCTAAAACACCGTTGGATAAAATTGGATTAAAAAAAATGGAATTTCGAAAAGAATAGTTAATAATAATTAATATAAAAAAAAAAATTAAACCTCAGGCAAGCCAATGTCAAAGCTTTTGATTTTCATCCTGTTCATTTGCTGTTGCGTAAATATTCCTGTGTGCCTGATTTTGACCAGGGCAAGTGTTTTTTTTTTTTTTAAACAACAAAAGCGTATTAATTTAACATTTATTTATAAGATGGCATAACAGGAATGACACATGTACCTTTATTTGTTCTGGTCATTTTTTCCTACCTTGAAATGAACCGTTTGACCTTTTCTACTTACGTCAGCATAACACTCTCTCTTATTATCTCCCCTTCTTTCAGCTAAAGGCTCTCCTATGGCAGAATCTGCCTCTCGTTCTATAATTATCTCCGTGTTACGCAGAACTGTATAGGTCATACAGTACATGCATGACATGGTGATTCTAATTCAGGCATTTGGCCTGATCTCATCGCTGCCCTGTTGGAGAGGATGCTATTGTTGGTGCACACATGGTGTCCTACTTTGATATGCGAGGCTGATGAAGAATGCACAACGCAAGCATTGTCTAAATTTGCTGGCTCATTTACGTGTGATTTATTCATGCTAAATGTCCTCTTACAGAACGCGCATTTAGTAGAGCGCTGCGGTTTGTATAGAGTCCCTGCTTGCGTTTCGCCTTCGTGTAGGAATAATTCTCTGTGGGCACACTTCGGTGTTTGGCTCGAGCTGATCTTGGCAGCTCACTCCTCTCCTGCTGAACGTATAGCAGAACACATTGCGTATACAGCTACGCTCGAGGATGGTTTTTAGCTGAGTCTTGCCAATGTTCTGTAAAGCCATGTGCCAGATGAGAATGCATCTTTGCTCACCATTTATTAGTTGTAAGTCATCCTAGCATTCTAGGAATCGGTGGGTTTTACCAGGAGTTAATTTATGGACCTTGAGAGGAGGATCTGTTGGAGTAATCAGTCATTAGCTGCACACTCATCATCAGGTCGAGCCCCATGCCAAGATCATTGCTAACCCTTCAACCCACCCCTCGCCGCTTTGACATGTGAAGCCATTTGCAGATTGCAGTGGTGTGTTCGATTTTTCATAAACAAATAGTGTCATGCATTTCACGTTTTACTTGTGGTGGCACAATCGCCACAATTCTTATATCTTAAATGTGCAATCTTT
>JAHKKF010534772.1:0-28173 GCA_019740295.1 Labeo calbasu
ATCCATCCATCCATCCATCCATTTATCCATTGTATTATCTGTCATTCCATCCATCCATCCATTCATCCATCCATCCGTCATTTTATCTGACAGACCGTCCATCCATCATTCTATCATTTCATCTGTTATTCCATCCATCCATTTATTGTTCTGTCATTTTATCTGTCATTCCATACATCCATATATTTATCCATCGTTTTATCTGTCATTCCATCCGTCTGTTCATCCATCCGTTCATCCATCTATCCATCCATCATTCCATAATTTTATCTGTCATTCCATCATTTTATCTGGCACACATCCATCCATCATTCTATCATCTTATCTGTCGTTCTATCCATCCGTCCATCCATCCATCCATCCATCCATCCATCCATCATTTTATGTCACACCTTTCATCCATCCGTTATTCTGTCACTTTATGTCATTCTGTCCATCCATCCTTCTATTCCATCCATCCAATCATCCATCCATTGTTCTTTTGTTTTATCCGTTATTTCATCCGTTCCATACATCCATCCATTTGACTGTCCATCCATCGATCGTCTGTCTGTGATTTTATATAGTTCTGTCTGTCTGCTGTTGCACATGTACCCATGTTATGTTCATTACAGAGTAATGAAAGAGAGTAATTTTCATAATTGCCATTTTTAAGATCACCCAGATCTTCAGAATGATGGCTATGTAACTAACAGTCCAGTGTCTGCTCATATGTCTGTCTGTTTTATGAAACAGATGGATATGATCCAGTGGGCATGACATGTAGTCCATTTTATTTTTCTGTTTACTTTAATGTGATCCGTTTGATGCACAATGCAAAAGCAACCCTCAAACAGCTGGAATGGTTCTATAATGTTAATATGACATCAAAACAGCAGGCAAGATGTACATGATGCATTTTTAAAGATCATGCATGCTGCAACCTAAAATCAGACCACCATAACAATACAGTATGAGGATGTGCTTGTTTTCCTAACGGCTGGTCATATATCTTACCCCACAAAAACATCACATACAAAGGTTATCTGTCTTTAGACTGCAAGAACTGATGTGTAAGCCTCACCATTGTGAATTAAGGTCATGCAGGGTTTTGTTGAGGGTAACTGGCGGATACAGCAGTTATTTATGCATTAGGTACATTTGCACTGTTGCTTTGGCATATTTTTTTACAAAATTATATCACAGAGTGAAGGACTTTGAATACAGTGTGCAAATTGCACACTCTCAGAAAAAAAAGAGTACAAAAGGTGGGGCGTTACCTTTTCAAACCTACAGGGTCCACATTGGTTCCTAAAAGGTACAAAATTGTACCTTTTGGAAAAGGTACTGCCCCAGTGACAGCTTTTGTACCCTTTTTTTTTGAGAGCGTATAGGCTAGTTTGATGACACTGTTAAAGCTTTTGTTGAAGTCTGAAACTGGCTTCCATTGAAAATGGTGATCAGTACTTCTGTATTACACAGAAGAAAGAAAATCATAGAGGTTTAAAACAACATGTGGGTTGATTTTCAGGTGAACTATCACTTTAAACATCAGTCCTGCAGTCGTATATTGAATTGACTCAAACCGATACATAAGAGCATCTTTCTTTCTCAGTGCACCAGTCAGAGGTTAATGGGCCAGTTGTTCATCCATAAACTGCACCTATGAGATCTTAAACTACTCTTCTTCTCACCTGTGGACAGAGAGACAGGTTGTATGGAGTCTGAGAGAGAGATTGTAAGTTTGTCACCATTTTTTTGTTACCAAGAGGACTCGTTCCTGAAGTCCCATTAAGACAAATGGATCTCTCAAGGAACCGTCTGTCAGGCGTGAAGTGAGACGCTCTGCTGGAAAGCGGAGCAATAACTCAACACTAACGCACTGTGGGATGGGGAACTGACATCTGACCGCCGGCCTGCCAATCTCTCGGTCAGTGTAACGGACAGCACATATGCCATTTACATGTCACATTAACACCAGTGTGCCGCCGGTCGGTTTTGTTATGCGCGCCATTAGACCAAATGACATGCATTATGAGCAGTGCTAAATGCAGCATGGGAAGACTTGGGTGTTTTTTGGATGCCATCAGATGTGTTAGCAGATTCGTTATGGAATGTGCCGGCAGTGATGGGTGCTTTATGAGTATTGATGGGAATGCTATGCTAATGCTGGGTATTTTACAGATAGTAGTGGGTTATGTTATAGGCGACATGTAATGTGCTGTGTTTCCATTTTTGGATATATTCTGCAGGCTATATTAAGAAATATGAGGTATTATGGCCTGTGCTATATGTTGAGAGTACATTTAAGGTCACATCAGATGTATAATGGGCAAAATGAATTTACATTAGGAAATGTGTGGAATATTCTGCATAGTGCTGAATACTGATGTAGATTATAGGAAGCAAATGGCTTCTTTTGGATGGATTATCTGACATGGGTCATTAGAGATTTATGATTATGAATACTGTGGAAAGTAATTTATATGGAAATTTATAATAGCATTCATAGATTATACTATGGATAACATATCCATATGTATACATAATGAATCTTATAATGTGCCTTTGCAGCTCATTAACAGTCATAATAGATACAATATGGAGAAAGTGTGATTTTATTATTTATTAAATGTATGGAATGTTGTGTTGGAAAAACACTAGGCAAATTAAAGTATATTATTTGGAATATTTTCGATTGTGTATCTTTTTCTATATTATCAAAGTATATTCTGAATGTTGTGGATAGTAATTTGATTAGATGCATTATAGGTATTAATGCCTATAAATAAAATAACTTGTATTATTAGACTGGTCTAATATGTTATGGATACACAGATGTATTATGAGAGTTGTTGGGAATTTAACGGACAATGCTGGATGCACTTTTTCTCACCAAGACTGCATTTATTTGATCAAAAATACAGTAAAATAAGTAATCTTGTGAAATATTATTACAATTCAGAATAAATGTTTTCCATTTGAATATATTGTAAAATGTAATTTATTCCTGTGATGCAAAGCTGAATTTTCAGCATCATAACTCCAGGCTTTAGTGTCACATGATCCTTCAGAAATCATTCCAACATGCTGATTTGCTTTCTTATTATTATCTCTTTTTTTATGAATAGAAAGTTAATGCATTTCATGAGTGGTATTAGATGTGAAGCATATAAAGGGAAATGTAGGAAATATTACAGACCGTGCTCAATATATATTGGTAGGATGATATTTATAGGAGGTGTAGGGAATGTTATGGACTGTGTTGGGTATATATTGTCTAAGATGATGTATGTTATGAGAAGAGTGTGGGGAGTTTTATGGTATGTGTTGGATATATTTTGAGCAAAGGCGAGTGTATACTGGGAGTGTCTGGTGTATTTTGGGCTGTGCCATGCCCCGCTGGTTGGGGCTGTCAGAGGCACATGGATGGCAATGCTGACTCAAGCTTTTCTCTTTCTGTTGGTCCGTCCGTGATCTGATGATGGAAGGCATTCCTCACGTTCCTTTACACACACACACACGGATTCACAAACACTATTAATTCACTCTCTCATACGCGCACACACAATATTCATGTGTTTGTGTATATTGAATGCTGAAGTCAGCAGTATGTGGAGTGACTGCGCTCAGCTTTATGACTGCAGTGAATAGGTTCATATTTATAAATCACATCACTGCCACGCCTGAGAGAATAAACAGACCCTGTTTACACAACTCTGCTTTCATTGTCGTTACACTGCAAACCTGTGGAACCCCAGTCATCATACATGTTTATTGCCTTTAACCCAGACAGTATAACAAACACTCTGTGAATTACAAGGTTATCAGTTGACTGAAATGACATGAATTACTTTCCTTTTGCAGAATCAAGAATGAATAGGCGTGTTGCATTATGGGTAATGCAGTCATATAGTACACAACTTATGGTTATAGGTTCAAAAAATAAAAAAGAAATCCTAAAAATATAGTATATAGTATAGTATATAAAAATATAGAGAAATTTAACATTACATCACTTGCTCACCAGTGCTCTGCAGTGAATGGGTGCCATCAGAATGATAGTCCAAACAGCTGATTAAAAACATCACAATAATCCACAAGTAATCCACACCACTGCAGTCCATCAATTACCATCTTGTGAAGTGAAAAGCTGTGTGTTTGTAAGAAACAAACCCTTCATTAAGTCGTTTTTAACTTCAAACTGTCACTTCTGGTCTGCAATCCATAATAAAACGTCATCCAGTTTAAAAGCTGTTATGCTTTTACATCAAACCATCAAATCTACCGACGTATTAATCTGTTTTGAACTGCTTTAGCTTGTAAACAGTGCTTTATCTGTGCATATTTCTCTCCTGATTCAGACAAGATGAATTTTTCACTGGAGAAAGCAATATTATGGATCAAGGTCTCATATTTTAGCTGGAAGCAACAGTTTGAAGTTAAAAATGTCTTAATAATTGGTTTGTTTATTACAACACACAGCTTTTCACTTGACACGATATTAACTAATGGACTGAAGTTTGTTGTGGATTATTGTGATGTTTTATCAGCTGTTTGAACTCTTATTCTGACGGCACCCATTCACTGCACAGGATCCGTTGGTGAAGTGATGTAATGCTAAATTTCTCCAAAACTGTTCTGAAACAAACAACAAACTCGTCTACATCTGAGTAGAATTGAGTAGAACTCAAACTTATCTACAGGTGAGTACATTTTCAGCTAAGTTCTACGTGAACTATTACTTAAAGTGCAATATAAGTCACTTTACATGTCTGTATAATGCAAAATTGTGAATGTAAATATACACTCTAAAACAGATTTATTGGAGTAAGTTTTACAAAAAAATGTAAAAGTTTAAATTTCATGTTTAAATTTAACGTGTTACTTGCCATATTTGTGAAATTTACTAGCAATTTTTGAGTGAAACTTGTTCTGACTAAGTCCTACATGAAATGTTTTTCAGTGTAGTTGCCCGTTAAGCAACAGGTAGGTGTGTGTGTGTGTGTTTGGGAGGGGCTGGTGTGGTCCTTCAAACTGTGTGTGTCTCTCAGCGGTCAGTCAGTCAGCAGCAGTATGTCGTGTGTTGTGGCAGAGCGCTGGAGATGTCTAACATTATGCTGAGAGTAGAAAAAGAGAAAACCGCCCGCCATCCAGCCATTGAGGTCAGAATGTCACTCTAAGTCATTCTTTCTTTTCTTGTAGTTGAAGCTGCATGTGCACCTGTTCTGAAAATAACAACTCTCTGACTGCAGGCTAGACATTAAGAGGGACATGAAAACACAGCCGATAGTGTCATAGAGGTGTTTCACCTCCAGCAGTTTAATTACAGATAGCAGTCGTAGCAGATTAAGTTTAATTATTTTGTGAGGTTCGGCCGTGTGTGTTTAAGTGTGTCTGCTGCAGAAGTCAAGCAGTCTCAGTCTTAGTATATGTTGTTTTGGTTCAAGCTACTGTTCTGGACTGCTTAAAGGGTTAGTTCAGACAAAAAATGTGAAATCTGTCATTTACTCCTCCACATGTTTTTTCAAACCTGTGTGTTTTTCTTTTTTGTTTGGGAAAAAAAGACAACTGTTATCATATGTGCTGCCATACTGTAAAGTGTTTTGTATCATGCTTGAATATGCAAGTCAGTTTTGTTTTTAGTATAACTGAGATATTTCTATAGTTATTTTTAAATATTTTGAATTAGCTTTTATTTTTGTATTTTCCATTTTCATTTTAAAATTAAAGTTTTAGTAATTGTGACCCTGGACCACAAAACCAGTCTGCATGAGTATATTTGTAGCAATAGATAAAAATACATTGTTTGGCTTAAAACGATTTTTTGCACCCTTAGATTCCAGATTTTTGTCCTATCTTGACAAATCATACATCAATGGAACAACTTAATTATTTAGCTTTTTTGGGTGAAAGGTCAAAAAATTGACCTTTATGATTGATTTTGGGTTCCAGGGTCACAATTTAGTTGTGTTTGTCATTTTTATTAGTTATTTTTAAAAGTCTATATAGATTTATTAATTTAAGATTTTCTATTTTTTTCTATTTTAGAATTATTGCTTTAACATTTAGCTGAATTAAAATAAGTGTTTTTCATTTTTTTTTTTTTTTTTTTTTTGTTAACATTTATTTATTTATGGTTTTACTTTACTAAAATAACCTTGGTACAAGTGCAAAAATATAAACTGCAACTGCAATTTTAGTACAAAATCGTAAATTTTAGTGTGTTTCTCATGTTCCATATGGCTTTAGAAGACTTTTAATATTGTGCACAGCTGTTTTTTGTTTGTTTTTGTTTTGACTTTTTGTTGACTGGTTACTACGCATCTTTAGTGTATTGAGAGAAGCAATTCAAAGCATCTTTTGTGTTCTGTACGGGAAAAAAAATCATTTTCATTTGCAGGTGAACAATCGCTTTAATATAATTTGAAAGAGATTAGCCTTAAATGAGCCAAGAGACTCAAACTATTCAGGGTTTTTAGGTTTCTGAGTATACATTCTCACATAGCATATTAGAAAGCTAATCTAGCTTGCTAATAAACCTGGCATTGCGTACTATGAATATTGTTGGCTCGGTGATGAATTTCTTATGCTCTTCATTTGTACGTTGCTTTGGATTAAAGCGTCTGCTAATGTAAATGCTAATGTAGTGTTATCAAGCTTTGTTGTCAAGAAGTAAAATGCCAAGTTCCTTCTGTCCTTTTCTGTTTTACATGAACTCAAACCTCCGCCGAAATTTAATTGCTTGTTTCGTCTGAAACATTTATCTTCTAGGCTGTTTGCATATCTCTGCTTTGGTTCGTGTGTGTCAGCACATGACAGTATGCAGCTTCATATGTCACATGACTAACAGAGGCAGACAAAGAGAACACAGCTCATGACAATGGCTTCTGTGACTGCAGCACGTGTAGTATGCTGTGTCCATTTGAATTTGAATGGGGCTGTTTTACTCCTACTCGCAGTATGTGTGCATGTATGGGATTGTTTTTGTTGATCTTTGACCATCAGTTTAGCGTAGATGCTATTTACAATGTAACAATAGGTCTCATTTACTAGTGACTGCATATATGTTTCCCTATGTGCACACACAACTCATTTGGAAAAACTGTATATAAATGAAATCTATAAATATTCTATTTAATAGTGCTGTCAAAATTTGTGCGTTGAAGGAGAAGTCCACTTCCAAAACAAGGATTCACATATAATGTACTCACCCCCTTGTCATCCAAGATGTTCATGGCTTTCTTTCTTCAGTCGTAAAGAAATTATGTTTTTTGAGGAAAACATTTCAGCATTTTTCTCCACATAATGGACTGATATGGTGCCCCGATTTTGAACTTCTAAAAGCCATTTTAAATGCTGCTTCAAATGATCCCAAATGCAGTTGTAAACAATCCCAGCTGAGAAAGAAGGGTCTTATCTAGTATAACAATTGGTTATTTTAATAAAAATAATACAGTTTATATACTTTTTAATGCCAAACGCTGGTCTTGTCTTACTCTGCCTGGACTGTTTTTGTTCTGGTTCATGACAGTTAGGGTATGTGGAAAAACTCACATCTCATGTTCTCCCTCAACATCGAAATCACCCTATATCGCTGTTTTACCTTTTTTGTTAAGGGTGTTTGATCTTTTTTGCTTGTTCACTTTGCAAAGACTGTGTCGGTACCTCTGCAGCGATGTAGGATGATTTTGAAATGATTTTTGAAGTTGCGGGAGAAAATACGATTGGAGTTTTTCAACATACCCTAACTGTTTTGAGTCAGAGTTCAACGAGGGCAAGACAAGAAGAGCATTTGAGAATAAAAAGTATTTAAATTGTATTTTTTTTTTAAATTAAAATAACCGATCATTTCGCTAGAGATGACCCTTCTTCCTCGGCTGGGATTGTTTACAACCACATTTGGGATCGTTTGAAGTTGCATTTAAACTGAATTTTGAAAGTTCAAAATCGGGGCACCATATCAGTCCATTATATGGAGAAAAATGCAGAAATGTTTTCCTCAAAAAACATAATTTCTTTACGACTGAAGAAAGAAAGACATGAACATCTTGGATGACAAGGGGGTGAGTACATTATATGTGAATCTTTATTTTGGAAGTGGACTTCTCCTTGAATGCAGGCAATTAAATTTTCCAGTTTGACAGTGTTAAAAATATTTACACCGTTAACGTAGGGGTGGGGCTAGGGTTGGGCACCCCACTCACAACTGCTGCTCTGTCTCTTTTGTTTTCTTGACAAGAAGTGTGTTTGTTTAGTCGCAGAACGTCTTTACGACCACATCGAATGGGAGACTTTTCAGATGCGCACTCCAGTTTCAGGTGCTAGTCAAATGAATGCGGGAAAGGTACAGTTGTACAGTACAGTTGACGAGGGAGCTTCAGTAGAACTGCGGTCAGATGAGATGTTGTTAAAGAATTGTGCTGTAATAACCCCTACAAATACAAATACAACTATATTATATACACTATATAAACACTTTAAAATAGACATGTAAATGTTTGTAAAAGATGTTTTCTCTGTTTTGGAGGGATGATCATTTTTAAATCATAATTTATTGCATCAAAATTTGTTAATAGGCTACTTTACTATAGTTAGGGGTGGATAATTTTATCAGTTTATTATTATTAATGCAAGAATAAATATTATAGGTGTTGTTTTTATTATTAACTATTGCTATATAGCTTATAACTTTGCCTAGTGCTCTTATGATTGTTTATAGCATGTAACTATAGTTTATAGCAACTATACTGACATAGACTTCTTCATGGCTAGTGTTTGCGTATTTCATTTTATTTTGTATTGTTCTACAGATCTGTGTACTAGTGTTAAACGCTACTGTTTTGACAGTGTTGATAACGTTTCTGACAGATAATTTAATGGTTTTTTTTTTTTTACGTTTCTCTTACCCAATGTGGTGTCCTGTCAGCAATAATCTACACATGGGCTTTTTTGGTTACTGTCAGTAAGTGCCAGCAATGCAGTGTTGCCAGATATTGCTATTAAAACTAACAAAAAGCTGAAAAACAAATAAAAATAAACCAAAATTATTTAAAATCTTTTGCAAATAAGATTAAATAAAGATGCAACTAAACTGCAACTTCCTACTTTATTAAGTGTCAAATTAAGTGGAAAAGACACGTCTAAAATGCTTATAATAGCTGGATCTGGCAACATGGAGGCTGTGCCCGCACCCTCACAAGTTACTCTCTCAAGCCATCATTTTCAGATCATTTTTATACCATGGACGCTAAACATTTTTGCAAACTGTCTAAACTGAATTATACATGTCATGCATACATCTATAGTATGAGTTTAGCAGCAAATTTATTTTTGAACATGAAAAAGTTACCGAGGTCCAGACCTGTGCTGAAGGGCACATGTAAATAATGGTTTTATACGAAGATTGTTTACTTAAATAAGAAGTTATTTTTTTAAAGTATAATAAATGTTGTAATTAACAACTCTTAATTATACTGTAATGTTGAATGGCTGGTCACACTTTAATCAGTAATGTTGGTATCGGTCATTCTCACCTTCAGTCATAAAAAAGTATTTAACAAATATTAAAAATATACTGTCTTCATGTTGTGTCTACATTAATTTGAAGATTGAACACTGTAAAAAAAATTGTGGCTTCAGCTTTAAATAATTTGTTATGTGGCTGCCTTAAAATTTTAAGTTTAGTCAATACAAATATCTAAGTTGTTACTTAATACAACCTAACATTTCAAGTTGACTAAACCTTAAATTTTAAGGCAGCCAGGTAGCAAGGTTTAAGCCAGGTTTAAGTTGACTCAACAATTTTTATTTTACAGTGAATGTAAAATTATTGCAATAAAAGTATACTTAAAATGTAATGTTAGGTGGGATTAATCGCAATTAATTTCAGAGAAAATATGCAATTATTATTATTATTTTTTTTAACATTCGACAGTTCTAACTTATTTGTGTTTGTGTATGTCTGTTTACTATTCAAATGTCTGAGGTTTGTTAGACTTTTGTCACATGAAGACATTTGATTTATTGTTTTTAAAAGAAGACTCTTATGGTCACCAAGACCGAATTTACTTGATTAAAAATACAGTAATATTTGGAAATATTATTACAAATGAAAACAGATGTTTTCTGTTTGAATATATTTTAAAATGTAATTTATTCATGCAATGCAAAGCTGAATTTCAGCATCATTACTCCAGTCTGCAGTGTCACATGATCCTTCAGAAATCATTCCAATATGCTGATTTGCTGCTCAAGAAACATTTCTTATTATTATAAATGTTAAAAACAGTTATATTGAATATAAAGTTCAAATGAACAGCACTTGAAATCTTTTTTGTATTCATTTATAAATGTCTTATGAACAATTTAATACATCCTTTTATTTAGATATAGTTTTTAAAATTATAAATATACTTTTTAATAGGGTTAGGGAATGGAAAATGTCCCTGTTTCAGATAGTGAAGTGAACGTGTGAGAGACTCAGTGAGTGTAAAGCTCGTTACAGCAGAACATGAGCTGTTAAGGTGAGTGATGTGTTGCCGTTAGGTAACCCTGGCAACGCAACTCATCTTTTGAAAATTAAGAGGAGCTAAATTATGGTCATGAATCAGGAATGTCTGTGCACATGTGTGTAGTGTACACACACACACACACACACACACAGAGCCCTAATACAACCAATGCATCACATTTGTCCATGAGGAGTTAATATGTAATTTGTTATTTATGATTCTGGCTGTTTAATCATTATGCCCCAAAGGAACATACAACACATTAAACCAATGAGGTTAATTACACACACATTCAAACTGTGTCTCTAAACTCTCTGTAACACATATATGACCTTACATGCATTAGACATGTAAACTCACTGAATTATACAGGTAATTTGTTATGGTGCATTAGCACTTTTGTTTTTGTCTGTAAGGTCAGTGCATGCTTTATTTTAGTAGTAAACAATTAGATAACAAATGTGGCTGTCATGCACATTTTGTCATGTACACTACTGTTCAAAACTGAGATTTATTTATTAATTTTAAAGAAATTAAATGAATAATTCACCCAACATTTGCTGAAAGTTAACACACCCTCAGGAATCCATGATGAGGATGAAGTTGTTTGTTTGTTCATAGGAACAAATTTGGAGAAATGTAGCGTTTGTTTCTTACAAACATGCAACTTTTCGATTCAGAAAATGTTACATGATGGACTAGAGTGGTGTGGATTACTTGTGGATTATTGTGATGTTTTTATCAGCTGTTTGGACTCTCATTCAAAGTTGTGAATTTAAAGGAGAAGTCCACTTCCAAAACAAAGATTCACATATAATGTACTCACCCCCTTTAAGATGTTTATGTCTTTCTTTCTTCAGTCTTAAAGAAATTATGTTTTTTGAGGAAAACATTTCAGCATTTTTCTCCATATAATGGACTGCTAAGGTGCCCCAATTTTGAACTTCCAAATTACAGTTTAAATGCGGCTTCAGCCGAGAAAGAAGGGTCTTACCTAGTGAAACGATCGGTTATTTTCAATAAAAAAATACAATTGAAATGAACCGGAAAAAGACAGTTAGACAAGATGAGCGTTTGACATTAAAAAGTATATAAATTGTATTATTTTTATTAAAATAACCAATTGTTACGCTAGATAAGACCCTTCTTTCTTGGCTGGGATTGTTTACAACCGCATTTGGGATCGTTTGAAGCCGCATTTAAACTGCGCTTTAGAAGTTCAAAATCGGGGCACCACATCAGTCCATTATATGCAGAAAAATGCTGAAATGTTTTCCTCAAAAAACTATTTCTTTACGACTGAAGAAAGAAAGACATGAACATCTTTGATGACAAGGGGGTGAGTACATTATATGTGAATCTTTGTTTTGGAAGTGGACTTCTCCTTTAACTTATTCAGAAAAATTGGAATATTGCTTAAAACATTTGCGAAGAAACACCGTTTCTAAGCCAAAGAGAACAAAATCGTCACTTCCTGATAAACTGACACTATATATTACTAAAAAAAGTAGGAGAAGTCACTAAATGTAATTCTTTTCATATATAACAAACTACTTGCACCTCAGAGCGAGCAGACGAAACACAATAAATGTGATCATTTCGAAGGTGGGTGTCTGCTGTTTGGAAACGCAGTTGTGTAAGACAGTTCTGGAAGGCCATTATACAGAAATACTTTGACGACAGGTTAGACGGGTTTTGCCATCCCATATGCAAAGTCACATGACTTTTTTGAAGCGTATGGAGGAATTTATTCGGAAAATGCATTTCCATCTCCCATTATTCGCATTTATACTTTTTCGCACAAGTCAAAAACCGCTTTCTTTCTGTTCAGATGAAGAAACAAACTCATCTACATCTTGGATGACCTATTCTGTAAGGATGCATTAAATTGATCAAATGTGACACTAAATACTTTTACGTTATAACAAAAAAAATCTGTTTCAAATAAATGCTGTTCTTTTGAACTTTTCTATCCTTGTTCTGTGCTTTTCCTGTCCTTTTCATCCTTCTCAACATCCATTTTTCCTGTTCTGTCACTTCTTCTCTCTCATGTATGGCTCTTTCATGTTCATGCATATTTCATACCGACATGCATATAAACCCTAAAACGGTGGGTTAGGCTCTTAAATAATATACAATAGACCTCTGCCTTAAAGCAGCCTAGCTCTTTTTCTATGATAGCAGGGTTTGTAGAAAAGAGAGTGTATCTGTGAATATGACTTCTTCGGCCAGAATGGTTACGGCCCCGCTCTGTGTGGGTCACTTAGTTTAGTGGTGTGGCAAAAATCGCCCCGCGGGCACTGACACTGCCCTAACCCAGATTCAGAGGTACGCAAAGTACAACGCACATGCCGGGCTCTGGGGGAAGGGAGCTACATCTGTACGCTCCGGCATAACTTGCATTCGTAGTGTTATGCACTAATGCACTGTGGGAGATGAGTGTTGACTAGCTATGTCAGTGTAGTACATTTGTTTCAGGATGGCCCTTTCAGTGCAACAAAATTGTCAGTTTTTGCATTGAAAAGCAGATATTGGTTTGAAAAGAACCAAGAGAGGAACAGTTTCAGGTTCACTGGACAGCAAAAATGTTGTTTACTAATAATTGTTATCTGCAGGGGGTGCAACCAAGTGCATCAGTCGGGTTTGTGTTTTATAAATAAAAATCATTTTACTCATTCATTTATGAATTTTTACTGTAGAAAATGAGATTTTGAATGATTCTGCTATAGTTTTTGAAACCGTTAATAAGTGGTACATTCTTTTTAATTCATGTCCTGAAAAACATGTGAGATAGAAAGTGTTCCAACTCCTAAGCTCCACCCATTTTCATGCAAATTCTGTAGCCTTATTGTATTTCTGTCGTCAGGTTCAACAAAATATAATGTATATCTACACAAGTGTGGTCTTCCACTGTCTTCAGCACAAACATTTGGCGAGTCTCTGGAAGCTCCAGATGTTCAAATCGTTTTTTGGAAGCCAATGAGATTCAATTACCCTTCATTTAATATCTGCTGCTGGTTTGTCCCTTGGTTTTTTTGGCGTTTTTCTGTCAGATTTCTTGGCTGTCTTGATGATCGGGTTTAACCGAAGTTCTCTGTTTTCTTTCATTTGCAGTTATTTTACGACATACAATTACATTCACATTACGGATAAACAATCTAATTTCTCTTCCATGTGTTAATGTACAAAATCCTTGAATTGTGAAATGAGACTTGTATTGTTGATGTTTACTTTTCACAGAGTGAAGATTGCATTCTGTGTCTACTTACTCATCTGTTTAGTATAATTATATCACAGAAGCATGGTGCATGTCATAGAAATTAGTCATCTCATCATGTCTTTTGCATGTGTGTTGACAGCAGTGTTGCCAGGTCTGTGGTTTTCCTGTGGAATTGGGTTACTTTAACACTGTTGCCGCAGGTAGTTTTTCATGTCCGTGGGTTTGAAGCGACCCCAGTAACGTGATATTTAGCCCCTGGAATGCAAATTTTACCAAGGGAACCCTGCCAAAAAATGTGAATTTTACCCTCGGAATGCAATTGGGCTAGTCTTGAGTAGCAATTGGATGGATTTTGTTGTTATAACCTGGCAACCCTGGTTGACAGGGATGTGTCCTGACTTGTGAATGCTGTATATTGTGGGCTCGTCACAGTTATTTTCTCATATGTCAGCTAACTGTTTATAAAAAGAGTTAACCGTTTTAACTAAGCAATAAGCTAAGCAAAGGACACTGGATTATCTATTAATCTATGATATTTTGGTGACATTCTTGTTCATTTATGCCAAATAATTTGCTAAAAATTATTTTAAACTTTAGATTTAATTTTAATAATTATATATGTACAGTTAAAGTCAAAAGTTTACATATACCTTGCAGAATCTGCAAAATGTTAATTATTTTAACAAAATAAGAGGGATTATTCAAAATGCATGTTATTTTTATTTAGTAATGACCTGAATGAGATATTTCACATAAAATACGTTTACATATAATCCACAAGAGAAAATAATAATGGAATTTATAAAAATGACTCCGTTCAAAAGTTTACATACACTTGATTCTTAATACTGGTTTGTTAACTGAATGATCCACAGGTTGATGAAGTGACATTGGAATTATTATATTTAAGTGAATATGCATTAGTAGCATCACATTATTCTAGTTTTGAAACTTATGTTTTTTATGAGGCTCAGTTTTTCCAACTTGAGTTGTTGTTAATTTATCAATAATGGCTGAAGCAACTTGTTGTGTATCATAATGAGCTGTAATTGTGGATGTTGATTGTACAGTTTAGTTTAGTGCATTATGTGTACTGTTGATGAAGAATAGCAGTAATGCTTGCCAGAAATGCTTGGCTCTTTATTTTGTTGCAATAGTGCTAAATCATTTATTGTTTTTTTGGTGGGAAGTAAAAAGGAGAAAATAAATATAACACATCTATTTTATTCTGCCTATAAACATCCCGAATACACATCAAATCGTAATAATGATTTTCAGACTCATGAGTAGGAACTGACTTGGAAGACTCAGAAGTCTGAGGCTTGGAAGACACAAAATAAAGCTTCTTTGTTGGTTCATTGTTATACATTATATGTTCAGCATCTTATCCACTATGTTCACTGTATAGGGAATATTGTGTAGGCAATATTGTGATTTTTTTTTTTTAAACTGTCTTAAGATGTTAACAGAGGAAATCAAAGCCCCTTGAGTTCTTTAAAGCACCTATAGATAACTTATTTCTGGAGGATCATGTGACACTGAAGACTGGAGTAATGATCATGAAAATTCAGCTTTGATCACAGGAATAAATTACATTTTAAAATATATTCCAATAGAAAACAGTTATTTTAAATTATAATAATATTTCCCAATATTACTGTGTTTCTTATCACATATATGCAGCCTTGGTGAGCACAAAAGACTTTCTTCAAAACCATTAAAAAATCGTACAGAATCCAAACATCTGAATGCTATTGAATATTTGGCTGAACTCTGTCTTTATTTAATTTTACATTACATTACATACATGAATATCTTATTACTGTTGTTTTGTCTGTGGTTCTGCACTGGTCGAAACAGCAATAGAAAAGCCCCCACGTGGTTGTCAACACCAGTCTTTCTCATATTAGTCACAGTCCTGCATTCTCTTCAGATCTGAACTCTGAGTTCATCTGCTCCTGCCTAGGGACGGTGCCGTATACACACACTCTGAATGCCAGCATGTGGCCTGGCATTGTAAAGCCTGAACGGGTGAGATCCCAGTTTTGAAATCATGCCATGGCTTGGATGATGATCCTCACATCTGGAGATCATCTCTGCACTTCCATCCAGTCCAAAAGAACCAGTGTCAGAACCAGTCCGGTCCAGTATCTTGCATTTAGATGGGCATACAAAATTGTGAGAATTGTATTTATGTTCTCTTATTTTTGTTGATTTTTTGATCAAATGTATTTGGATTGTAGGTTACATAGCAGTTGGTTTCATTAAACCAATACAGTTAATTGTGTCTGGTTGCAGTCAAAAAGGAAACATTCAGAACAACTAAGCTTATTGTTTTCAGAGACAATAAGGTCGATTTAGGCAATAAAAAAGATGCATGATGGGAATTTGGGAGTTTGAAGCACTTGAGATTGAAATGATGCCCTCTTTGCCATTTTGACTGCAGCTGTGATCACGTTGATGTTTGTTTGTGCTGTAATTGTCCTGAAATGTTAAGCAATAAGTTCATTTTGCAGTCTTGAAGCGTTCATTGATTTTGCAGTTCTACGTCTTGTTGCTTATAAAAATGTTTCCCTGCGCTTTACTTTACTGGAGGGCTGCCGTTGTATTACAGATTCCATTCTAATGTATTTCATCATTTTATTGTGTTACGTTCGACAATATTCATCTACATAATGCAGGAGTTGCTTCGTTGATGCAACAGAGCAGCTGTGAAGGTGTATGTGTGTGTGTGTTTTTGTTTCAGGCTCTCTTTCTCTGAGCAGTAGATGGCCCATATATGTCACATCTGTTTCAGGCTGGCCAAGAGCTCTCCAGAGACTTGACTGCATGTTGGATATGTATCAATGTTATTTCATAAACATAATTGATTAAAAAAGAACAACTGTAACATATGACCTCCATTAGATATACTAATTATGTTATTAATGTAAATGAGAGAGACGGAACTGAAATTGGTACATGATGCAGAATTGCATCACCCACTACAAGCAGCTGAGTTCAATAGTTGTGTCCCTAGTGATGTACTACACACTGTAAACACACACTACACACTCTGTACTCTGTCATGTGTATGTGAAGTTTAAGCTCAATCAACAGCATTTACCACAAATAATAATTCTGACTCTTCTGTTAAAACAACGAAGTATGTATTTATTATTAGGGCCCAAGCAAATTCTTATTCTTCGCATTTTTGAGGGCCTAAGCATGCTCAAACTCATGAAACTTTGCACACATGCCAAAAGTGGTGAAAATTTACATCTGATATGGGTTTCAGAAGTGGGCATGACAAAATGCCTCGATAGCACCACCTATAAAATTTCAATGAAGTGTCCCTCAAGCTATGTTTCACATACATGTACGAAATTCGGTACACACATGTAACACATTAATACGTACAAAAAAAGTCCCCTGGTACGAAGTCCGAAATCTGTTATTTGAATTTCTCAGCAAGTCTTGTCTCTTTGCCATTTTCGCATTGTATTTTAACGAACTCCTCCTAGAGAATTAAATAGATCAACACCAAATTTGGTCAGTCTAATCTAAAGCCCTTTTTGATGTCAAATTTTGAAGATCTTAAATTTTCGTTGAAGGGCGTGTCTGTGGCAGCCTGACAAACTTCGATGTTTCGCCATGAAAAAGGAAGTTATTATAATTCAGACATACAATGTCAGATCTGCACCAAACTTCACATGTTTGATAAGAGTCCTGTCCTGAACACATGCCCAAAACCATATTCAGTTATAACCATAGCGCCACCTGCTGGCAACAGGAAATGGCTTGTTTTACGCTCTAACAAACTCCTCCTGGAGATTTCATCAACATCAACAGTTTCGCCATGGGAACTGAAGGTGTTGTTACTCAGCCATATAATGTTCGATCTACCCTGAACTTCACACGTTTGATTAGAGTCCTGGCCTGAACACCTGAACACCGGCGCCACCTGTTGACAAAAGGAAACGTCATGCTTTGCACTAACTCAAACATACTATGTTCAGTCTGCACCAAACTTCATATGTTTGATAAAAGTGCTGGCCTGAAGACATCCTATGTGCCGCAGGAAGTTTGGCACATATGAATGACTTTGACGTATTCCTTCTACATTTACCACTTTAAATGCATATTGCCCACTGTTCGATGTTTCCTAAAGCCACCGGGTGGTGCAGAGCCCACGTGCGAGGGCCCTTTCAACGCTGCTTGCAGCTTTAATTTGCACTTGCACAGAAAAGATTAGTTAGTGACCTTTTTTTAAAGAATTAGTTCACATTCCTAATAATTTACTCACTCCATGTCAACCAAGATGTTCATGTCATTCGTTCTTCGAAAGAAAAAAATTAAGGTTTTTGAGGAAAACATTCCATATAGTGGACTTCAGTGGGGATCAACAGGTTGAAGGACCAAATTTCAGTTTCAATGCAGCTTCAAAGGGCTCTACACAATTCCAGCCAAGGAATAAGGAATACATATATATATATTTTTTACTCTTTAAACACAAATGCTCATCTTGCACAAGCTCTTGCACTAGCTCTGACCTTTCCAACATGATTACGTAATGCATGAAGAAAATGACCAATCGTTTAGCTCGAAAAGACCCTTTCTTCTCTGCTCGGATTGTGTAGAGCCCTTGCTGCATTGAAACTGCAGTTTGCGCTTTTTTTACCCATTGATTCCCATTGATGTCCGCTATATGGAGAAAAATCCTGGAATGCTTTCCTCAAAAACCTCAATTTCTTTTCGACTGAAGAAAGAAAGACATGGAGGTGAGTAAATTATCAGGAATTTTTTATTCTGGAAGTTAACTAATAAGGGATAAGGGTTTAAGGGATCTAAAATATGGCCATGCAGGATAAGGCAGTAATATGTGCTTTGTAAGTACTAATAAACAGCCAATATGCTAGTACTATGAATGCTAATAGTAAAAAGCATCTTGTTATTAGTGACAATTGGTCCCTAAACTAAAGTGTTACCTTTTGTCGTCACGTTAAAATCATGTTAACACACATATTGCATAATGCCCCTTTACTTCCATTGTAAGTGCCTTACTGTAACATAATTTTTCTTGTTTTTAAGGCGCCATAAGTTTAAAATTTTTCCACCTTTTTTCCCTTTTTAAAAAATAAACAGAAATATTTGTAATTTTCCAAACATTACTCAGGCACTACATATACTACAAGAGAATAGTGCAGAAAATTGAGAAATAATACTATGATTTAAAATAGCTGTTTTCTATATTATTATATTTTAAAATGTAATTTATTCCTGTAATGCAATTCTGAATTTTCAGCATCATTACTCCAGTCTTCAGTGTCACATGAGCCTTCAGAAAACATTCTAATATGCTGATTTGTTGCTCATTTCATTGGAAACTGTGGTAAACAGTTTTTTCTTCTTCTTCAGGATTTAAGGATGAATAGAAAGTTCAGAAGAACAGCATTTGTTTAAAGTATACATTTTTGCAACATTATAAATGTCTTTACAGTCACCTCTGATTAATTCATTTGATTAATTCAACCTTGTTTCTTTCCAAAAAAAAAATATTTCTGGCTACAAACTTTTAAATGGTTGTGGATGTAAAATAAGAAACAACTACTGTGTCATGTTGGGTTTTCATAATCTATTGTTGCTAGTAAAAACACTGGAATGAGTAGTTTAGGTAACATATAACTCATCATGTGCCACTGGCAGACTTGTAACTTTCATTATCCGTAATATTGTTCAACCACAGTTAAGATATGAGCCATCCAGCTAACGTAATTGAGTCAGGTTTCAGAGCAAGCGAGGCAGTATTTGTACCCTAGCTGAAAATCTGTGGAAATATCATTCAGTGTGCGAGGGGAAAAAAAGAGAAAGACAGAGAGAAACAGAGAGCTGTAATATTATATTATGATTTGTTCTTCTCATAGCAGAAAACTGTTTGGTTTTCCACCGTCCAATGAGATTACGCGCATCAAATAACCACTAGAGGTTTTACGCTCGACTCGCACACAAGCACACAACTCTCTCTCTCTGTCTCTCTCTTTGCCAACAATTCTTTTGTATCCCATCTCCATAACAACAGCCTGAGTGGCCGAGAGCGAGAGAGGACAGAGAGAGTGAGTTTCTAATATTCACCGCATGGAAAGGCGGAGCTGCGGAGAGCATGTGTGAGTGTGTGTGTGAGAGACGGAGATGCTCAGATGGTAGTGTGCCGGGGTGGAATCAGGGCGGTGTGATGACTTGAAGCACATCAGAGTAGATGAAGACGCAGGAGATCAGCTAACGCCACACATGGTGAGAATCCCACGCCTTTTACTTGATTTTGGCAGGGGACAGGTGTGAGAGAGAGTGCATGCGTGTGTGTGTGTGTGTGTGTGTATATATATGCACGTGTGAGAGTGTGTGTTTGGGCAGCCTCGATCTTCTGAGGGTTTTATGTAACAGGCTGCAAGACCAGAGATGGGAAGATAGAGCTACACTAATGTCATACTATATGTTGCGCTCAGTGGCGTATGCTGGACTTCTGAAAGGAGGAGACAAAGTCTTTGCATTTGCATTTTTTAGTCTAAGAAAAATAAGTTTTGGCTGATTTTAATGTTTACTTATTCATTTAATTTTTTATTTCATAAATATATATTTTTTATTTTTTATATATATATTTTACATTACAGTCTGAACACAAAACCAATAATTTAGTGCTATAATATTTTTGTTTAAATTAGCCTACTATTTATTGTCTGTAAATAGAAGAGAATATTTTAAATGTTACATTGCTTTAATTTTATAACTGTAGTAACAGTGTGTTTGTTGTTACCAAAAACTGTTATTAAGACACTGGAAAAAATGATGGTGAAACCTCAGAAATTGCTAGTAAATATTTATAAAGAAACAGCAAGTGACACATTAAAGTAAACATGAAATTTTAGAGTAGGAAGACTGAAATAGATCGGACCATTAGTTAAGAGGTCAGTAATAATAGACTCTGAATAATAGATCACTTATTTAATTTAATTTTATTTTATTTTATTTTATTTTATTTTATTTTATTTTATTTTATTTTATTTTATTTTATTTTACTTTATTTTATTTTATTTTATTTTATTATTTCAGTTGTGACCAAAAGTAAATTAACACTTCATAATTTAAGTTTATTTTATTTTATTTGGGACCAAAAGTGAATTAACATACTTTATCATTGAAATTTTATTTTATTTTATTTTTTTATTTCAGTTGTGACCAAAAGTGAATTAACATACTTCATAATTTAAGTTTATTTTATTTTATTTGTGACCAAAAGTGAATTAACATACTTTATCATTGAAATATTATTTTATTTTATTTTTTATTTCAGTTGTGACCAAAAGTGAATTAACACAGTTCATAATTTAAGTTTTTTTTCATTTTATTTTATGTTTGACCAAAAGTGAATTAACATACTTTATCATTGAAATTTTATTTTATTTTACTTTATTTCATTTCAATTGTGACCAAAAGTGAATTAACATACTTCATCATTGAAATATTTTGTTTTGTTTTTTTATTTTATTTTATTTCAGTTGTAACCAAAAGTGAATTAACATACTTCATCATTTAATTTTTTACATAATGCATAAATATTATGAGCATTTTGTGTGTGTGTGGGGGTACTACTAACAATTATTCTTATTAATAAGCTATTATTATTAATAGGCACTTTCTTTTTGGACTATTAGTTAAGAAGCCAGTAAACGGATAATCGTTTACATTTTTTCCCCCCTTTTTTAGATTCATTTGTGACCAAAAGTCACTTTTTGCCACTTTGTTTATTCTGTTTAGTTATGTCCAATATTTTGACCTATTCAGACCTGATTTGTGGAAGGGATGTGAGCATTGTCAGCAAGTATTGTCGTATTGACAGAGTAATCAGCCAGTCACAGTGACGTGGAGGCACTGCTTCCCGTCACGGTAGTTTTTGTTTGCATTTTGGCAGTAACTCGCAACCACATTCATGACAGTCTAATGAACGTCAGTGGGGTTTAGAGTTGTTTGGACCCCAGCATTCTTCAAAAATATCTTCTTTTGTGTGTTTGAGCTATAAAGTTATTTCAGTTGTCATTTAACAGTTTAATTCTTGTGGTTATACTATTGCATTATCTTGCCTCACGCCTTGACTTTTTGGATAAACTATAACTATATATATATATATATATATCATTCTTACAAGATAAATGAAGTGAAAAACATGACGTGTTTGGGTGAAACCAGCTGTATAGCATCTGATTTTCTTTTCATAGTAGTCTCTGTCTTGTGAAAATGTTGTTCAGTGCATTTTGAAATATGTTATATACTATTAAACAATGAAGCGTGGGTTAGGATTGCAGCATCAACAGATTTTCTAATGCATTTATTACGGCTTTCGTCTGTGTATCTCTGAAAAGCTGAAATGAAGTCCTTTCTGTGGCGTACTGTGGAGCTTTATTCCATCTCTGTTTCTTCCGCTTGGGAAAACTCGCCTGTTTTTGCTTTTATCCTTCTTTTGCATTATTCAACTTGCCTCACATCTCTCTTCCTCTCTCTTTCTCTCGTTTTTGCTCATTCCCTCAGGCTAACTTGAAGAAGTTTATGGAATATGTTCAGCAAAGGAACGTTGAGAAGGTATCAAAGTTTCTGGAGAAAGGACTTGACCCAAACTTCCACGACCCAGAGACCGGAGGTAAGTGACACCACCTTTACTCAAAAAGTAAATTCACCAACATCTGTCCAACTCTGTGTGTGTGTATGTGCGCGCCTGAGCGTACATGTTGACTTTGCTCAGTACTGTTAAATTGGTGCCATGACCCGTTCTCTCAGCGTTCATCTCTTGGCTCTGGGTCAGTCAACAGCAGCTGAATTTGAACTGAAGCACTCTTGCATGCTGTGGTAATTGTGGGTATCCATTTAAATCGTATTTGTGTGGCTGTTCAGTTTGCTGATTTTTTTTAGTCCCCTTAAAAGATTTTAAAAATGTGGAAAGGTAGGTTTCAATTAATTCAATATTTATGTGTATGGTTTGTTGTTTTTGTTTTTCCCAATATTGCTTCCTTTACCATCATGGCAGGCATTAAAAAAACAATTCTCACTATTAACTAGTTGCTTATTATCATGCATATTTTTTATGTTTTTTAAAGAAGTCTCTTCTGCTCACTAAGCCTGCATTTATTTGAACCAAAGTACAGCAAAAACAGTTGAAATATTTAATTTAAAAAAAATATATATACTGAATATATTTTAAAATGTAATTTATTCCTGTGATTTCAAAGCTGATTTTTAGCATCATTACTCCAGAAATCATTCTAATGTTCTGATTTGCTGCTCAAAAACCGTTTATTATTATTATTATGTTGAAAAGAGCTAAGTAGAATTTTTTTCAGGTTTCTTTGATAAATAGCAAGTTCAAAAGAACAGCATTTATCTGAAATAGAAATCTTTTTTTGACATTATAAATGTCTTTATCATGACTTTTGATCAATTTAAAACATCCTCGCTAAATAAAAGTATTACTTTCTATAATTTATTTACCAAAAAAAAATGTTGCTTTGATCACAGGAATCAATTACATTTTAAAATATATTAAAATAGAAAGCAGTTATTTTAAATTTTAAATATTTCACAATATTACTGCTTCTGCTGTATTTTGGATCAAATAAATGCAGGTTTGGTGAGCAGAAGAGAATTGTTTTAAAAAATCATTAAAAATCTTTAGACTGGTAGTCAATATATATAAAATTAGTCATCAGTTTATTTATTTATTTTTTACTAGCGAACTTGTATTAACACGTTTTATCTTAATTCAGCTTCTCAAATAATGTCATTGGCATCACACTACATCAAAAATGCAACTCATCACACATTATTTTGTAAAATCTTGAAGGTTGATCAAAACCATGATCAGATCTTATTCCAGGTATTTGTTAAAGGTTTTAATATTAATGAAAATAGTTTCAAGACGTTTCAGTGTTCAAGTAGTTAAAAGCATCCCTAACCAAAGAATCTCCTATTTAAATGTCTTCATCAAGTCGCTCATTTTGACAGAAATTTGAGCATCAAATGTCACCTGGTGATCTTTTTGGTCTCGTTCAGTACTTAAACATTGAGAACTTAAATCTCATTTCAGTTTTCAGTTCGAGTGAAAGAAAGAGACATATTGTTCTGCATGAATGACTATAGAGCAATCACGTCTGACCTCTCCAGTGCATGCTGGGAAGATAAGATCACCTTCTATGCAAATTCCCTCATACGTATTCAGATTTATTCATGCGTTTGTTTGGAACTGGTTAGAACTGACCTCTGGCCATGGTGACTGACGGGAATTGAAAAGTTTGTGTTTGTATACACACATGTAATTGTTACAGATAGAGCAGCCGCGACCTCCAGGATGTGCAGCATCTCACAGTCTGTGTTAAACTGTCTGGAGACAGAAGCTAAACAATTGAATCATAATCCATGTATCCTTGACCTCTGAAAGAAAGGAAGAGTCCAGAAGAGAGAGTTGGAATCAAAATACAAAAGACTTAAAGATACAATTCACCCAAATATGAAAATTATGTTGTCACATTGTTTCAGATTTGTGACTTGATTTCGTTTGCACAATTTTCAGGCCCCAAGCTCGAAAAGCACTTTTTAAAAAACATAAATCTTGAAAAAAAGTTAAAACAGATCAGAAATGTTCCAAAAATGTCAACAGTTGTTTCTCCGTGTGCGCAGAATGTCCGTTGACGATGGCGTCGCAATTGGAAGGTTGTGCAGAACTCATAAAGGTTCTGAAGAATGGAGGAGCACACCTGGATTTCAGGACCAGAGATGGCATAACTGCCCTTCACAAAGCAGTCCGCACCAAGAACCACACGGCACTTATTGTGAGTAACGCACACACGCTCGTTCTGCCGACAATGGGAGGGAACACGCGGTTCTCATACATACTTGAAAGAGACATCAGAGGTGTGTGTGTCTGTCCAGACATGAGTCATAGAGTGGCACAAAGATGAAAAGCGTTCATTGACACCGGGCTGTATAAAAGCTTGCTGTGTTTTATAATGATCACAGCAGATCTTTTGCCGGAGCACAGGACACGTACACAACTGATGTGTCATCTGAAGTTCAGCTGAAAGAGGCATATCAGTGTTGTTTTTATATGTCAATGGCATATTGATCACAACACGAAGGATAGAGGCTACCAGGGTAGTTGTCACAATGTGGTATCTCAGTAACTGGAACTGTTTCAGTTAAATCAGCTTTGTTTTTATATTCTTTTTAACTTTTGATTCATCAAAGAATTTTGACAAAAGTATTACATGTTCCAAAAAAAAATATTAAGCAGCAAAACACTGATAATAAGTTTATATTAGAATGATTTCTGAAGGATCGTGTGAGATTGAAGACTGGAGTAATGGCTGATGAAAATTCAGCTTTGCATCACAGAAATAAATTTTATTTTAAAGTATATTAAAATAGAAACCTGTTATTCTTGACTGCAATAATATTTCATAATATTACATAATATTTTTGATCAAATAAATGGAACTTTGATTAGCATAGACTTCTTTAAAAACATTAAAAATCTTACTGATCCCAAACTTTTGAACAGCAGTGTATATATACAAAAATTACATGTATGTGTGTGTGTGTGTGTATATATATATATATATATATATATATATGTACTTGTATTAATTATAGGGCTGACAAACGATTAATCGTGATTAATCGCATACAAAATAAAAGATTGAGTTTGCCTAATATGTGTGTGTACTGTGTGTAATTATTATGTATATATAAATACAAGCACATTCATGTATATATTTAAGAAATGTTTACAAGTATATGTATTTATTGTAATTTTTATAGAATTTATATTACAAATAAATAAAAATATTTTGTACATAAATAACATATTTCTCTTAAATATATACATTAATTTGTGCATATTTATATATAGATAATAATTACACACTGTACACAAACATATATTAGGCAAACTCAAACTTTTATTTTATATGCGATTAATCGCGATTAATCATTTGCCAGCCCCAATTAATTGTATAAATAAAAATTAAATAATACTACATAAATTTGTAATACATATTTAAATGTATATATGTACAGTGTATTTCAAAATTTATATATGATGCGTGTATGAGTGTTATCATGTTTTTATTGTGTTTTATTGTGTCAGTTAGCTGTATTTATATATATATAGTTATTTTTACTTATGTCAAAATAACCCAACTGCAGTTTGATTGAGATGAATGGAAATGCACAATGAAAAAACATGATTTTTGAGTTATCTGTTTTTGCAAACGAACTCTTCATGTATAAATGTCTACATATACAAAACTTGACTGTAAAGCACAAACCTGCCCTGAGATAATGAGATATATATTCGCTGGACTAAAACTTGTGACAGCTAGTCGCAGTCTTCCATATCCTAACTGTTTAGGTCAATTTGTCAACCCTCATTAGTTTCCTCCATATTTATGTCTGACGTGCAGGTGATGCTAAACTTCACCCTTTTCCACACTGCTCCTTTTATTTATTATATCCTTTGAATATGAACTCATGAAATGAGTCTTGAATGACTTGTCACGGCAAATAATATGCTTGGCTGTCTCAGATAGCATACCCACAGTTCATTCACTGATCGCCTAATGTATATTGCATTACAGAACTGGTAAGAGCTAGCAGAAAATCTGCAAGGATAAGCTGCAAAGTGCGCCAGACTTAATGCTGATAGTCAAAAGTCTTACTCGACTGGTAAGGTTGTAAGTTCAATCCCCACAAGGGGCAATCCTTGAACTTTCACCACCATGCCCTTGAGCAAAACACATAAAGATATGCCATATGCAGTTTTTTTTTAATGTGACAGCACGCAGAAAATGTCCTAATGCTTGACAGATATCACTGAAATAGTGAGAGCCTGAGGCTCTGTAAAAAGCAAAAAAAAAAAAAGAGATTCTAACTGTGAGTCGCTGCAATCTTTGAAGCACTCTCTGCCAGTCAGTTCTGTGTGGTCATGTTCCTTAACATCAGGTTTGCTGGCAGGGTTTGGGGAAAAGACGTGACCATGATTTTTGTGTGCAGACGCTGCTGGATCTGGGCGCTTCTCCGGATTACAAGGACAGTCGTGGCCTGACTCCTCTGTATCACAGCTCTATGGTGGGGGGTGACCCGTACTGCTGCGAGCTCCTGCTGCATGATCATGCTCAGGTGGGCTGCATGGACGAGAACGGCTGGCAGGAGATTCATCAGGTAACACACTTGTTTTAGCTTCTTCACGTTCTCAAAGCTTCCTTCAAAGGGTTTTTTTTTAAATTCTGTCATTAAGTACTCACCCTCATGTCGTTCCAAACCTATAAAACCCTCATTTATCTTCAGAACACAAATTAAGATATTTTCGATAAAAGCCCTCGGATTTCATCAGAAATATCTTAATTTGTGTTCTGAAGATGAACGAAGGTCTTACGCGAACACGAGGATGAGTAAATTAATGACACAATTTTCATTTTTGTGTGACTATCCCTATCCCTTTAAATGCGGTCTGGGTCTTCTCTGGGTCAAAAAGAGAGTAGAAAATTAAAAACTAAATTACTGTTATTTTTGGTGCAAGAAATGTTGACAAACATTATAAGTGGACTTGGAAACGATACTACAAAATAGAATACAGCCTTTATAGCACACACACGCAAACTCACACAGTCAGGTCGCAATTGACTCTCAATCGGCTGACCCTGTGGATTACTGCGGGGTAATACAGTAGGAGATTGTCTTGCAGGGGCTGTTTCTCCATCTCTATCTGTGTTCTGGAGGCTGGCCAGGCACACACTTCTAAACTATTTCTCTCAGTTAGCAGCCCCTGGTGCATGACATTTGCATTCATGACATCTGACCTTTTCAGAAGCTTGAAAAGGGTGAGGGAGAGAGAGTAAGAGAATATCAGAGAGAGACAAAAGTATCCATACTTGTGTTTTAACCTTCACACAGGATCTAAAATTAAAAGTCGCCAAGTGTCAAATATAGTTAAAATTGGCTTTGGCATGTAAATAAAACTGATTTGCTCACCAGTTAGCAAGTGACATATATATAACATATCAATATCGGTGTTAATGTTAATAATAATAATTATATATTTAATAATAATAATAATAATAATTAAATGTATCATTTAATATATATTTTAAACATATCATTGTATAAACATTAATTAATGTTAATATTACTGACGTTAATATAATTACTCCTAATGAACAACATACATTATTATTATTATCATTATGTAATGTAAAAAAAAATTTTTTATATATATATATATATATATATATATAATTAATATTATTTTTGTTGTTACATACACATATGTGTGTGTATACGCACACACACACACACACACTTTATATTACATAATAACAACTACAGCATATATGCATACACAGTGTTGTTATTATTAATATTAATATACTATTATTATAATAT